>CAKAKR010033452.1:15893-33225 GCA_916700685.1 Adelosebastes latens
GTTCCCCCCCCCCGCCCCCCCCCCGCGTAGTTCGATGTTTTTCTAGCTTATAAAACATTTTGGACTACTTCCAAAAAAATATATTTTGATATAGGAGCGTTTTATCAATCTAAGACAAAAGTGATAAGACTTAACGACAATTAAAAATAATTGCGGCCCCAAATGCACCAGAAGCACAGATCAAAGTTTAATATCACACACATTTACAAAATGCATGAACCCAGTTTCACCACCGCCATCATCGCACACTCCCCCCCATCTTATAAAAGTTTTAAGTCACTTTAAGACTTCGAAAATAATATATTTCATTCGGTTTTATTCGTTTTACCAACCGGACAACAGTAGGTAGTATACTGAGGGATAAACTTTAAAGCAGCGTTCAGTTTCCATTAGGCTCCAAGAAACCTGCAGGACCAACTCCAACTCTGAGTTCTTTTAAATCAAAGCTTCAAACTTTCCTGTTTGCTGCTGCTGCCTTTTATTAAACCAGATAATGATCTTATATACTGCACTAGAGCTTTACTCTTGTGTGTTATACTCTATTTTAGCTTCTCTCCTAGCTTTTATTTTTTGAGCTTGTTTTTATTTTCTAATCTTTAATTTTTTTTATAACTGTTTTAATTATGTCTTAATGTTCTTTTGCACTTTGTCGCAATGTTCTTGAATGTTTATGTAAATCACTTTGAATTGCCCTGTTGCTGAAATGTGCTCTACAAATAAAGCTGCCTTGCCTTGCCTTAAAGTCTGTGTAGAATATTATAAGAATAAAGGAGAACTGAAAATAATCACTAAACTCGAGCATCACAGAAAAATAAAAAGCATAATTAGAAATATTATAGTAACACCCCATACTGTATATACCAGTATAATCGAAATAGTTGAAAGTTTACAGGGATATAACATGATAAATATGATCTAATACGTGTTGTTAAAACCACAGTGAATTATCTCCGTTAAGTTGTATATTGAAGTTGTTTAGTTGCTCTATAAGTGTTGTGTTGTGATGAGTCTGTGTGTGATGTTTTATACCGTACCTGGGTATCCTACAGACGGGTGCAGCAGATCCATAGCCGCTCCGCTCAGACCCAGTCCGTTCATCCCGTACGGGGCCTGTTTCAGATAAGACATCATGCTAGAAGACCGGAGGGGAGACCGGAGTCTGGACGGTAAAGGGTCTGGACGGGAAGGTGCAGATCTCCCGGTGATCAGATGATCAGATGATCAGGTCCTCCGGTGATCAGGTCGGCTCCTGCGAGAGAAAGAAGCAAGGTGAGTCTCTATATGATATTACTCATTAATGTGTTCATGCATTATACAACCTAATATGTCACTTGAAACAATAAAACGTTTAAATGCCGGCTTATAATAAAATCTGCATTAACAATAAACTTTAATTTAAACTAAACACGAAAAACTCTTAACTAAACGCAGATTTAAAGTCACGCTTTTTCATTATATAATAGCCGAGAGGCCTGTTACTTCATTTTTTCTCCTACTTCTCTTACTTTTTTAACAATTAAAGCAGTAAAACACCGTAGAAACACTCTCACGCTGTTATGCAATAATAGCCGAGAGGCCTGTTACTTCATTTATGTGAGGTTTCACAAAATCTGCAGTTTTTTTTTGTTTGTTTTTTTACAATTAAAGCAGTAAAACACCGTAGAAACACTCTCACACTGTTATGCAACCAAAACCTGTAAATGATCCTGCTGATTGTAGATTAAAAAAAATGTTTGTAGAGAATAAAGTTTTAAATTCCTAAAATCACGTATTTCACAACCTAATGAATGCAGATAGATGGCCTCGGTAATAATAATCCTCTGACTAAATTAAGGAGGTGAGAGAGGAAACTAAATCTGATCTCCCGGAAAATAACTTCTGGAATTAAACTGGACGAATTAGAGGAAAAACATGTTAAACAAAATGTTGTTTTATGGAGAATTGATCTGCAGCTGAACGTGTATAGGATAAATAAATAAAAAGGCCCAGAAGAAGCTTCATGGACTAAATGTTTGCGTGGGTGAAATTGAGCACGAAGATGTGAACATTGTGAGGAAAGAAAGTCCCAGCAGTTGAATTAATGTGAAATAAAAAGTGACACCAGGCTTGAACTTTGTGGTGTTTATTATAGAGAAAACATCTGTCGGCTGTCAGTCTCAGTAGAAAAGAAATATTTAAAAAAAATGTCACCAAGCTCAGTCTGATCTCACAAGATCAACTCTTATTATATAATAATAATAATAATAATCATAATAATAATCATAACGATGGCCAAACTGCTGTTAAACTCGACCTCATCATTACATGAGACTCCTGCTGCCTTAAACAGGCCTGTTATCACTCAGATCTTCATTACGTTTTAATTAATTCAATAGCTCACAATTAAATCGACCTGTGGAGACACACGTTTAAATTACAGGCCACTTGAGACTTTTCTCACCTCCTCTCACCAATATATCTCTGCAGGAATGTCAAAGTCTTATTCAAAACTTATTATTCACTCAGACTGAGACTTTTACATAATGAATTCATGGTGCGAGTTTATTTTTTTTTTACTTCTGGATTTTATATCCTCCCATATTGTTTTTCAGTAAGGCTATTCATGTGTTAGACTTTGAATGTTAATTATTTGTTTTTATTTTCTTTTTTTAGACTAAAATTATTTGCTTAACATTCAATGTGCTGACTTTTAGGCTACTTTTGCCATGTCTTTAATGTAATATATTTATTTAGGCCTATTTACTGCATATAGGTCCCCTGCAGCTCTGTTTGCTATGGGAAGAAGACTTGTAAAATGCATAAACTAAATATTATAATTCACTTTTTAACACGATAAAACACGCAGTGTCACATAAAGATGAACACGAGTAGACATATGGAATTAAATAAAAGTATATAAATGTGGTTAAAGGCCAGGACTGATCATAAAATGCATACAAATAATATAATATATAAAGAAAAAATCTTTTTAAGCATTTATCTCAGAATTAATAATTATTCTGCAACTTTGATTTACTCTTTTTTCCTGCAGCACTTCACACATTAAAGCTGCAGCTTTAATAAAACTGCCTTAATGATTCACTGTTAGTATTAGTGTAAGACAATGTATTTAGATAAGAATTTCCATAATCCACTGGGGTCCTTTTAGCAGGTAAATGCTCACATTTAGGACTAATAGCAGCTTTTTGTGCTGTGAAAGGAGCCGCAGGCCTCCTGATGGAGCTGAACTGACTGAGGCGTTAACACTCCACAGAAAGCTTCACTTATTAACATAACCGCAGGAAGGAGCCGAATCACGCAATGGAAATGACTGGAAATGCGGCAAAACTGTGTGCAAATGAAGTCCATTAGAATTTAGATTAGATCTACAGGGCGACAATTAGCAGAGTGGCTCTTATCAGGAACCGGACAGGAGGCCCAGGAGGAAATACAGCTAAAGAAAGATAAAGTCCATCTAATTAAAAAGTTTTATATTAGGCAAAAAATAAAAATAATGTGCTTTTAATGTTGCGTTTCATTCCTAAAGGTTACCTTTGTTTTTGTAATTTGTATTATTTCAGAGACAAAACAAATCAACATTTATTTAATATGTTTTATTTAAATTTTATAAATGTTTTTTTATTGAAACATTTGTATTTATTTTTTTCGATTTAGAAAACGTCATAACAGCCTCGTTACTTTAAAAGAAAACCAGCCGGTACAAAGTTCAAATATCTTTAAAATTGTAGCCCTAAATATAATATAATATAATTCCAGTATTGTTAGTACAGTATTGTTAAATCAGCCTGCCATTAATCAGGATAAATAAACAGAAGAAATCAAATGAAATAAGTCGCAGGTATGAGTCTCACCTTCTTCAGGCTCCTTGTTTCAAAAAGAATCCTGTTAAATGTCAAACCAATGAGATCCACAGTTGGAGAAATATCCACATGAAGGAAAGTTTGTTGTTTTCTGTTTTCTGCAACTCGCGCCTGTTTCGGAACTAGAAAATTAACATTTCAACGCAGAAAAATTAAAAAAAAAGTAACCACGGTGTTGTTGTGTGTCTTGATGCCGCGCTGCTTCTCTCTCCTCTCTCGTGCAGCTGTTGACGGATGGAGATTGATGCTCGCTCTCCGAGGCCCGCGCCTCTATGAGTCAAGGAAGCACGCGGCTCTGCGTCCTCTCAGCCAATCACAGCGCTCTGCGGCCTCATCGGCGACGCGGACGGCCAATCAGAACGCGAGTTGGGCGCCGAAACACCCGCCCCCTTTCGAATGGAACGCGCAACCACGTGACGCGAGTGGAACGTTCGTGTCAGAAAGTTGAAGGAGAATCAGCCGACTGCCATTAATAACAACAACTAGTCATATTAAAGAGTAGTTATGGAAGCTTTGCCTTAAAATTGTGTTGTTTTTTATTATATTAACACATAAATAGAACCACTCGTCTTTGTATTTGGATTGAAGAAATTAAAATAGCAAATTTAATTTTTTTTTTCATCGTCAATAAATCGAGAAATTAGCTTTAACAGTTACCATAAAATGTGGCTTATGGCAAACAAAGTGACCAATTAAGCTATTCTTTATATTAGTTTATAGCAAATTAAGGCCCACAACACCATGCAGATTACAGTATTTTCGTTGCAACTGAACACTTTAGAACTTGCTGTAAGGCTACAGATATATATGTATATTTTTTTATTTTCACTGCAAATATCACTGCTTCCCTGGATTCAAATAATAGGCTACAGGAGTTATTTTCGTCCCTGAACGACACTGACAACCTCAACCAGCTGATTTAGTTCATAAAAATACAAAAATATTGTTGAAAAAGAAACCTGGCAGTAAAAAAAAAACTGCAATAAGCTCAAAGCTGCTGCTGTCATGAATTATTTGACTTAAATGACCTTCCATAAACAGACTGCACTTAGACGATCATAGGCTCTTGTAAATCTATCTATTTTTTAAGTGCCTCCAGATAGCTAAAGACAAAATTCAGGTTATTTTATAACATAATATAATTGAACAAATGCATACATAATGTTATCAATACTTTCAGCAAATATAAAATATAACAACTACATTAACAGGTGTAATTTATAGGCCTTAATGAACAAATAGCATCAACTCCACTCCTAATGATGATTCAAATCATATGCAGGAAATTACCTGCTGAGAAATGTATAATTTTGTGGTGGCCCTCTGAGGCAGGAAAATATGAATGAAATAAAAAAAGAAAACAATTGTCAAGGTGTGTTGAAATGAATATGATTATGTTCTCTATAGTGTGTCCTCAGAAATGGTTTGTGGCCGACAGCAACACCACCAGCGATTGATCACAAGTATCAAGATATCAAATGGACGCAGTCATTGTTGTTGTGAGGGGGTTTTGGGGTCTAATCCCAAATTGCAGCAGTATTTTCTTAATGCTAAACCCGTAAATCCATGGATCAGGCAGTCTAAAGAGGTGTGTGTGTGTGTGTGTGTGTGTGTGTGTGGTGGGGGTTAAGTTTGGAGAGGCTTCTGGTTTGTGTTGTCGGTGCTTATTAAAAAGCATGATGCATAAAATCCCGGGTTGTCTGCAGAAAGCATGCAGGAGGCTCCGGCCAGGCTGATGCACACTTTATATAAAAACACAAAACACAAAACCTGCCGTGCAGACACAGAACAGGGCGGAAAAGCCCTTTAAATCAGCTGACAACTGTGAGTTTGGTTGCAGGGCTGAAGGGAAAGTGCAGCTCAGCAGGCAGGTGAGGATGTGAGGATGGGACAGAAGAAAACACATGGACCAGGAGAACCAAAATACACTTCTACTGCTGATGTGACTCCTCTTTTGGATCCACCAGGAAAAGATTCATCTCTGCTGGGACTCTCAGGTAAGAACACCTGATTTTTCGTCTGTTAATTATTAAGTGTTTGTGGTCAAAAAAAAAAATTAGGGGCATAAAATCACACTGTCAATATGTGTTTTAATACGGTTCATAGAATTGTAATATCATTTACCAAGATCATTCTGGCAAAGACAATCAAACTATTACATATTCCCTTGCTTATAAAGAAGAAACATTTATTTCAAGAAATTTGACAGCCAAAACTTTTAACTTTTAACTAACTTTAAACTGACAATACTTCACGAGCTGTATAAACAAGCATGCACTTTAACTTGTAACTTGTAAAAAAAATATTTGTGTAAAAAAATTTTTAAAAGGGCAAAACTGTTTCCATTAGGTTTAAAAATGTAGCTGTCATGTTTGAGGTGATGTAATTTCAGGCTGAAATATCAAATGCTGTAACTATTTCTTCCTGGAGGGTGTGTTATGATAATCTGTAGAGAAATGTTGCTGTGAGTGTTTGAAATTGTTCTGATTGTCTCAATAAGTTTAGATCTTTAAGGTGATTTTCTCGCAGATGATCATTTGATAAACTGTGTTTAAGTGTGTTGGTGGATGTGCAGCTCTGTTTTTAAAAGGCATTTAAAAATAAATGATATTGTTGAGCTACAAATAGTTGGGAGGATATTCATGTTGATAGAAGAGACTAAAGCTCTCTAATGTGATTTATGTAAATGTATAAAAGAAAGAAATAAAAAAAAAAAACTGGTTTTCAAAGGCAAACAGTCTAAGTAACTTTTGAAGTGTATAACAAGTTAAAAAAAATAGATTTTAATTCAGATATTGTCAGTGTGCGTGGAGGTAAGAACCCTTCATTGTGACATTAGAGGTGACAGGATGGTGACGTAGAGATGAGAATAAGCCTGCATGTGGTTATGTAACTTCCTCTACATCGTAACTGTTCTATGCACTGCAGAGACATCTTACATCTTACAGCAGAAATTACACAACTGTAGTTAAGTTTCACCTAAAGTAGTGCAGTTTTTGCAGTGCTAAGAACAACCATGAGGCATAGTCATTCAAGATTCAAGATTCAATCATTTATTGCCACATTAACCGCAGTTGATTAGGAATTTGTTTTGGTGTGCTCAACAATAAAACATATAATTACACAACACACAAATCAAAACATGCTGCCAAAATAATAATAATTCAGTATACAATAAATACAAAAGTGAAAACAGATGACTGATGCTCTTAAAGTGACAAGTTAAAGTACATGCTTGTTTATACAGCTCGTGAAGTATTGTTAGTTTAAAGTTAGTTAAAAGTTAAAAGTTTTGGCTGTCAAATGTCTTGAAATAAATGTTTCCTCTTTATAACCAAGGGAATATGTAATGGTTTGATTGTCTTTGCCAGAGTGATCGTGGTAAATGATATTACAATTCTATGAACCGTATTAAAACACATATTGACTGTGTGATTTTATGCCCCTATAAATCTGAAAATTTCCTCCCAGCCCACTGATGGTGAGAACTGTGTTGAGTTTCACAACATTACCAGTGAGCAGGGCCGGCTCTAGCCCTTTTGGTGCTCTAGGCCAAATTCAGATTTGGAGCCCCCTCCTGCCGCTGGCGCCGCTCCTGGGTTCGGGTTCAACCCTGGGGAACCCTAACCCTATAGCCCCGTAAATAACTGTATTTATTATAATATAAATAAACATTAGTCCCTGATATTGTTGTCTTAAAAGTGTTTAGTCAGTTTCAGGGGTGAAACGTGTATTTCTTTCTTTCTTTACTTATTTGTACATTTGTTACCTCAATTTTACCTACCTAAATTTTAATGACATTTTTTTTTTAGAGGGCGACTGTGAAGGTAACACCCTAGGGCGACCATCTATATGGCCTATGCCTTAACCCGGCCCTGATTCTGAGTGCCATTTCAATGAAAACATGGTTAAATGTAAAAGAAGAAAAAAAATCCTCTATGGTCTCTTCTCCAGTGTCCTGCATTATGAATGTGTATTTCCCAGAATGCCTCTGTGTTCAGTGAGTTTTTTTGTCATAATACCTCAAACTATAAGCCAGTAAATTTTGCCCCTCACGATTTTACGGCCAGTGACATATTTCAGTGCAGGAAGTTGTGTGTATTTTACGTCGCAGAGCAGAAACTAAGCTGTATACTGTAGTTGCCACTGCAGATATTGTAGAACAAACACATTTTTAAAACTTTGGCACTGAATCGTCCAATATGCATGTGAATCTATGCAAAGACTGTTAACTTTAAACTTTAGCCTATAATTATACTGAGTGGCTTCTCATCATGCATCTTTATTTTGTATGTTTGTGCCAACATTGGAAATCAAACCCCTCAGGGAGTGCAGGGAGTTATGGGTAACGCCACCTGCATGTGTCAAAGCACAGATGGAAGATTTACTTTATATACTACTCTATATGTTTATATTACATCACATTTATTAGAAGTGTGTGGTCCACACTGAAACATACAAGCAGTAGAAAATAAACTAAACAGGACAATACAAGACCTACATTTTAAATGTATCCACCGTTTATTTCAAAGCACCTCTTTAAGGTTGTAAAACATAAAAGATGTGGATGGATGCACAAAACTGAGAGAAAAAGATATGTTGTCACAATCATCCACATACTGTTTAAAACATCCGAGCTACATTTGCATCTATACAGACTATGTAAAATGATGTTTCCTTAAATTAAAATCTAATGTTCATGTGGAAAAATCAAAATTTCAAAATAAAATCCAAACTGAGATTTGAGTCCTCCGCCCACCAAAGTTTGATATTAGTGATTTTGCTGTTGTTGATTGCTTGTTTCCATTAGAGACAGGTTTACAAAACAACCCAGTCACACAACAGTTCATGAAATAGTCAAAACGACGTAATTACTGCTCAGTTCATCCGAAAAGATACATACTACTGTTTATTATTCACACGAAAGTATGTTGAACGATAGTACACATATTGAGTATGTAGTGCATAGTATGCGATTTCAGACAAAGCCAGTGTATGTGAATGACATCAGCTGACAGGAAGTAAACATGGACCCAAGCTTTTGCCTTGCAACACAAATACATTGCAATTCTGCTGAAATTAGCTAAAACGGACATATTCAGGCAGACAGTATGAGGAAAATACAGTTTTTTTTTTAGCATTACAGCATGTAAACATGTTCTAGTAGAAACAGAAAATACAAGTATGAACCTGGAAATGAGCACGATATGGGACCTTTAACATTTAACCATAGATCTGTCATTGGGACTGGTATATTTTTACAGTGCTATTATGAAACCCACTCAGTCAGCTGTAACAGCTGCTCTGACTGACGGACTGACAGACACCTGAGGAGCCACAGCAGAAACAGGAAATGAGAAAGGACTCGTCATTCAGTGTCAAGTACAGTACAGACAGCAGTGAGTCCTTACAGAGACACAGTGAGGAGCGCTGAGAGAGGAGCATGTAGCTGTCAATCACAGGCCCTGTGGCACCGCCCCCCTCATTAAGAAGGCAAACAATGAAGAAGAGGGAGGGGGGGGGGGCGACTAGGAGGGAGAAATCAGACACCAGAGCCACGAAACCAACTGACCCCATCCAGTACCCATCACCCCCTGAAACACAGAGGTGTGTGTGTGTGGAGGAAATTACTTCGATGTGTGTGTGTGTTTGTGTGTGTGTGCGTGTTTGTGTGTGTGTGTGTGTGTGTGTGGTGGTGGTGGTGGTGGGGGGGTTAACTTCCAATCCTTTTAGGATTATGCCCCCCTCTCTTCTCTTCTCTCTGGCTCTGTTCTTCGCTCTTTCACTCTGCTGCCCCTCGGGCAATCACGTTAAAACTTGCATGGCCAGCGCTCATTCAGATATCTCTAACAATGCGTAGCAGCGGTAACCATGTGAGCGCCGGGAAGGCACGCAGGAATGCACAGATTTGGTTCCCCGTCACCCTCCCTGGACTAACAAAAAAAAAAAAAGAGGAAAATATTGAAGGCAATAAAGCATTTCCCAGATGTCTTGGAGCAAAATGGCTGCTTTTTAAAAGACAATTAGCAAAGCAGTCCTTTTGTAAAGAAAAAGTCACATGAATTTAAAACACGTGATCATTCAACACATGTTTTTATGTGTACAATGTTAAGTTTGACATATGAAAGTTACATTTTTACCTTTTCAATGTGAGATGAAGTTTTCACACATTAAACAAATACACTAAGAGGTAGAGGTGTGGACTCGAGCCACATGACTCGGAGTCACAAATTTGATGACTTTAGACTGGACATGACAAAATTAAAAAACACTCGACTTGGACTTTAACACCAGTGACCCATGACTTCACTTGGACTTGATACCGTCCCCCAAGCCCAAAGATTAAAAAGTGTGTTATTTAAAAAGTTTGCCACGAATCAATTAATTTCCTGAATCAACTACGTTAACACTATTCATTCCCACAAGTTGACACTTATTTCCCCAGATCCACTCTGTTTGAACCAATCCGACAGCATCCAATCACGTTACAGGAGAGAACCATGAAGAACTAACGTTACATTACCGAGCGCCAGTTGGAAAAAATGTATACCAAAGATTATTTTGTGTACGTACAAAAACTATGCGGTTGTCACCAAAAAACTAATTGCAGTATAGAACATGCCTGTCGAAAATTACAGACGAAGACGCAAATGCCTTTACATTTGGTGAAGAGTGCATTATTACTCGTTTGGGACTCAAAACTCAAAGTTTAGGACTTGGGACTTGTCAGTCTTGACTTGGGACTTATCTCGGAACTTGCCTGCCTTGACTTTGGACTTGACTTGGGACTTGTCAGTCTTGACTTGGGACTTGACTTGGGACTTGTCAGTCTTGACTTGAGACTTGACGCGGGACTTGTCAGTCTTGACTTGGGACTTGACGCGGGATTTGTCAGTCTTGACTTGGGACTTGACTTGGGACTTGTCAGTCTTGACTTGGGACTTGACGCGGGACTTGTCAGTCTTGGCTAACGACTTGACTGTAACTCATGGGACACGAACAGCAGCCTCCTGGATGAAAGCCAGTGTTGTTGGACCCATCCACCTAACCTCCCGTCCGCCATGTGTGTCTTTTCGCTCTTAAAGCTACATCACCACACTCCCGGCGCAATTTCCCTGAGCGATTAATATTGATGCAGTTTACTTTGCAGTTAATGGAACGCCCGATGCATCTCTCTAACGCCATCGGTCTTGACAAAGCGTTGGTATTTACAACACAGTTTCACGTGTACATAGACACAAATTACCTCTTTTTTTGTGACGCTCAGCGCGACTTTCCACAACGTGTCACGTGTCAATTTCCGCTCCAGTCTTTTCAAAATAAAACTATTTAGTTAGGTTTAGGAAAAGATCAACTTGGTTAGTCTTAGGCAACAAAACCACTTAGTTAGGTTTAGGAAAAGATCATGGTTTGGGTTAAATTAACACAGGAAGTGCCGTAACTGAAGTACAGAAGTTACCTGACAAATAAATCAATGCTGACTTCTGGTTTCACACAGGACACAAACAGCGGTCTACTGGTTGAAAGCCTGTGATTTTTGACCACCCCCCACGCTAAAGGGTGCCTTAAGCGCCGGTATTTAACGCCCTAGGAATGACAACAGGCTGGCTCCCGTTACTGCAGTCTTGGAAAGGGAGGAGTGAGCGGAGGGGTACTCAATTGGTTGCAATCTGCAAATCCTACACACTGGTCCGTTAAAGTTATGGCTATATGACTACTAACATAAAAAAGATTATTTAAAAACAGCTACTGTTGTTGTAATAAGTGTATCTTTCTCTCACTGTGCGTCACTTTGGATAAGTCTCAGCTAAATGTCCAAAAATGTGAACGAACACCATCCTGATCCTGTTCTGAGCCACAGAGGAGCAGAGGGCAGAAACGAGCGCTCCCTCGGTGTGCAGGAGGGAGGGAATTGCCATCCGGCCTTATCTCCAGGTCCAGTCAACTAGAGGCGCTGAGAGAGTTTGCTCCATCATCAGAGCCGGCCATTTGATAGGATTCTGGCACTGCAGCTAATCAATCTGCAGCACAGAGCTGCCAGAAGACCTGTAACAAAGCTCAAAGAGCCTCACAAATGGCCCAGTCCCGGGGATAAGCCCCTGCACAGGATTACATATTGATTTTGAACGTCTAAAAAAGCTTATCATATAAAACCGCCACAGACTACAAAAGTAGCGGAGTCTATGCATGAATCCGTCTTTTAGAGAGGAGCATCAACTTTCAAATACAGAGACCCCGAGCATGAACCAAAACAGAAATAAATGGTGGAGGAATCAATGGTGGGGGTGAGGTGTGCTGGCACATTGTTAACTCGGGAATCACAACTGGACCTCGAGTCTCCGTGGCGGGGGGATGGGGGAGGCTGCGTGTTTGCTTCTTCGTATTGTGTTGATTTATTTATTTTTATCCTTAAAATTCTTCTCACAGAGCTTTCATTGTTATGCAAATGAGGTGTTTAACATGTTTTAAATATATTTTTCCCCAACCTTTGTTTTATATGCAGTTAAATGACAGTTTTGTTCTTTTATTTCTTTGATTTTCCTTTCGTGTCTGTGTTGGTTTAAGTGTCATAACTGCGCTGCCATTTGGACAGGACTGTCTCAGAAATTAGATCTTAAGAGACTGTCCTGCTTAAATAATAAAAAAAAAAAAAAATACAGCAAACATTAGTAAGACTTAAGTTGTGTCTGTGAAGAGAGACCTTCGTCTAGTGAAAAGTTTGGATAAAAAATAAAGAAGTCAACACTTCAGGTCACATGCCTCGAATCAGTAATGAGTAGTTCAATATTTAACCAAAACCGGAACCTTCCTGATCTTTATCAAGTAGGCTACTTTGAGTAAAAATGTTCCTGTGCAGCAAACAAATGAAATACGCTGACAATAAGACATTTGCAAATACATTCACTATAAATGTTTTCTCATTATATGGGTAGATTTGCGTTTCATACAAAGCATATTTGCAAGTTGGCTGTAAATTAATTACATTTTTAAGCGACAGGGCCGTATATTCAGTTCAAACTGTTCAAACTTTGGTACAAAACTACAGTTAGAATGGTGTAAAACCAGTGCAATTCATGTCCGTCCTTTTCAGACCTTTTCCTGTGGTTGAGAGCTAAAGTAGTTTCAGGGAATGTGATGAGTGTAAAACCATTCGTTTTAGTATTAATTAAACTGGACCAAAAAGTGGTCAACATTCAAAACCCAGAAGTCACGCTTCAGCCCGGTCACCCAAAAAAAGGGGTATGAATGACACGATAATCCACAAAGCATTTAGCGTGCAATAAGAACGCCTTTGTTGCTTTTGCCGTGTCATTTGTACGACATGTAGTCTGTACTGAGTCCAACTGCTGAAGACAGTTTACACACGTATGTCGGCATATTGCAACGAGATTTTTGTGTATAGCGACTCGTCTTCCACAGTGCACCATTTGGTGTTTAAGGTGGAATCAGTGGGACTTTCTAAAGAGATGATCGTCCACCAAATGATCAGGTTTCTCTCTTGTGTAACCTCTGAATGCAGCAGATATCACTGCCAACATTTATCATCTCAAGAGCTTTGATTAAAGATGAAGTGCCTTTATTAGTCCGTACAGGAGAAGCTGTGATTGGTAGTCGTTTGCTGAAAGCAAATTTCATAATTTGCTTTCAGCAAATTGCATCCGCTTAGAACTAATGACGTAGAATAAAAAGTGAGAAAGACGGGAGGTGGATGGGTCCAACAAACACAGGACTTTCAACCAGGAAACCGGTGTTTGAGGAGTTTTCCGTATTATGTTACGTTGATTCTATACGTATTTTGCTTGGTAAACATACTTATTTTAAGCCCAACCAGGACATTTTTCTTAAACCTAACTAAGTGTTTTTGTTGCCTAAACCTAACTGCAGACGTTACCGTAGTTTTGTTGCGTGGCGTACAAATGACACGCAAAAAGCCTAAAATGTGTCTCGTGACATGGAGAATGTCCTTGTAATGTTGTGCTATTTATACGCTTTCCAGTGAGACCTGGTTGTACGCTTCTATCCACCTGATTTTCAGTTTGTGCATAAGAAAAACCTGTGTGGAAATGTCATCATTTTGAAAGTTTTCAACGCTTTTCTGAGGTGGAAAAGTTTGCATATAAAAATCAATGCAATAACAGCTGAGGGAAACCTATTTTTCTGAGTAGCTACACCTTGACGTTGCAGTACCTTCCACCAGAAATATTCCCCTTATATTTTGCTGAAATGTCAGAAATTTCCTTAAAACTTGAGCCACATTTTAATGGAAACATAACTACTTCTATCTATATAGATAAAGGAGCTGTGAGGACACAAACTGACTTTTCAGATACAAGACGATGTCTTTAACTTGTCCACCTTGTCTTTTCTGACTGAACGTAAACTGATAAAATGTCCTGCAGACAGCCGCTGGCTCCTGAAAGCGATTCTATCACTGTGACACCTCAGGCTGGCAGGAAACCTTTATCAGGAGAAGTTTGAGGACACGTTTGTCACACATACACACACACACAAACACAAACACACCCGTTTACTCTCACAAATCACCCTAAAAACAAACAAAACCTGCATGTCCTTGATACAAGAGGCAGCGTCAAATACAGCCGCTTCCCTTCCATCAATAATCCGCACTTAATAATCAGGAGATTAACTGATATCAGGTGTGCAGATGACTGGCGGCTGAAAACAACTAAGGATGATGGGAGGAGGGAGGCTGAACAGCAGAGAGTCCCCTAAGCAACGCACAGCCCCGCCTCCCTGCAAACATAAAACTAATTAGAATTGATTTATTATGGATCAGGTACCTTATCAGGTGAGAGAGAGAATTACCATGGTGAGCCAAAGGGCTGCGGCAGGTCGCTGCTGAATGGTAAAATCAATCTGAGTCGACTGCGCCGCATCCCAACGAGAACGACACAAAAAACATACTTCTGCAACGTTTTGAAATCGTGTAACAATTCAGGTTTTTACATGTAACATTTAATATTAATTCAAACCAGATGTAGCTGAGGAGTGTGTGTCGTGTCAAGTGAAATTTGCTCTGGCAACGTGTCGTATTTTGATAAACAGAAGAAACTCTGCATCGCTGAGTGGAGCGCCTGATGCCTTCCTCTCAGGAAACCCTCAGCTCTTCTTCTTCTTCTCTTTTTTTTTATTCTTCAGCCTCTTGTTTTTCGGCGGCTGGCGTCAGTTCAGCAGCTCGTCAAACCCTCTCCAGCTCCGGCTCCTTTTCTCTCCCTGGGCAACTTTGAAAACTTCATCAATATGTTAATGACTTAATCTTTAAACACTTAAAGAAACCATTAATAAACATTGATTTGAACACTTGCCACCAGTGACTCGCAGTAATCCAGTGCAAATAGCTGATACACAAACTGCAACGGAGGGCAATTTGTGGCGGATTACCAATAGAAAATGGACACGAGAGACATTGATCACGCTTTCAGTGGCGGGGATGAAACGAGGCTGATTCACGCTGTCAGAGGATGAGTCAACCTTTCTTCTGTTGTTGAGGTCAACAAGCGTTTTAAAGGGAAAATGCTCCCTGAAATCATATTATTTAAGAATCCAGTGACACTGCCAAAGTTGAGGCCACCCACAGTCAACATACACACTGGTCTGGGCTTGGCTCTACAAGCTGCATGGAATTAAACAGCAATTAAATGTTATTTTATCCCTGTGATCCACACAAACATGAACACATCTGTCACAGAGGCAGAAAGAAGAGAACGAACGCCGTCAGCTGTGTCACTACTAAACAAAGATGATAAAACTACATGTAAAAATATACAATCTCTTGGCCACACAGAGGCTTTGATGTTTGTTACATCCATCCCGTCTTTTACATTCCACACAGAAGCTGTTTTAATTAACTTAACATGTTTCAAGATAATCACAGAAAAATGTAGATTTAAGGGTTGTTATTTCAACGCGTTCTCACTCCCAGCTCGTCAAATACCGGCGCTTCATCAGAGCCCCTCGGCGTCTGATACTTAGCGTCGCTATGCAGGCTGTTCTCATACACCATTCGTAGCTATACCTACGAAAAGTAATGCACTGTAATTTGTATATATCCCACGTAATCAATTCATATGTAATCCATGTAATCATGAACCAGGACGTATAAAGAGTGAAAAACAGTGCGTAGGGAGTAAGTCGGGGTGGATTTAATCTATTTGATTTGTGCACATAGACACGAATTTCCCTTTTTTTTCGTGACGCTCAGCACGACGTTCAACAATGTATTTTTAGTGCGTTTTCCTACAAATGTCCAGCAGCACGTTGCGCACATGTCAATTTCCGCTCCAGTTGTTTCAAAATAAAACTACTTAGTAGCGGTATGAGTTTAAATAACACCAGTTGCATAACTTAAGTACGGAAGTTACATGATAAATAAGTCAACTTTGACTTCTGGTTTCACACAGGACAGGAACAGCAGTCTCCTGGGGACGAAAGTCTGGTGTTTTTTTAACCACCCGTCCACCCCGACCTCCTCCCTACGGACTGTGTTCTTTATACTTCACAATTATATGGATCACATAGGAATTGATTTCGTGAAATTTTGTGACTATTTCAAAAACAGCTGTGCAGCTGGGCTGGTCCACACAGAAGAGGTGGTAATTTATTTAACATTTTTCAAGAAAATCAAAGAAAAATGTAATTCGTATATATCCCACATAATCAATTCATATTTAATCCACATAATCATGATTGAAAAACTATAAAGAGCGACAAACGTCGCATAGGGAGGAGGTCGGGTGGATGGGAGGGTCAAAGAAACACCAGACTTTCCCCCAGGAGACCGGTGTTGGTAGCCCGTGTGAAACCAGAAGTCAACGCTGATTTATTTGTCACATAGTTATTTTAACCAAAACCACGACCTTTTCCTAAACCTAATTAAGTAGTTGTGTTGCCTAAACCTAACCAAGTTGTTTCCTGTGAAGACGGAAGTGTGTTTTGAAAGACTGCATGTAATGAGCGGAAATTGACACGTGTTGCTGGACATTCGTAGGAAAACGCACGAAAATGAGGAAAACATTTTTGTAAGATATCATACGAACCGTTGTATCAGGATACGTTGCTGTATGAGACGCACCGGGTTTTCAGCTAACTCCAATGTAAACCGATCTGCGTCATTATAAGACGGTTAAAGAAACTGACGTAGTATAAAGAGCAAGAAAGTCTGCGTAGGGCGGGTGGGAGTAAGTGGAGGTTTGATGGGTCGAACAAACACAAGACCTTCACCAAGGAGACCGCTGTTCATGTCGCGTGTGAAACCAAATCAACGTTGAGGTTTAAAGTAACTTACCGTACTAACACCAGTTAACAGCGTCGTTATAACATAGTTATTTTACAAACATAACTATGGGACGAACTTGTGATGAACATGGATATCTTCAATATACCTCCTTAAATCTTTTTTTATTTAGATTTTATGATAATTTTGTGGATTACTATTCGAAAACCAAAATATT
>CAKAKR010033453.1:0-41471 GCA_916700685.1 Adelosebastes latens
ATATATATATATATACAAATGCAAATACAAATAAAGACCGATATATAAGAACAAAATATGATAACATAACATTGTCGTACCATGGGATATCATAAGCCACCCCTGCCACGAAAAATACTCAACCCCCCACCCCACCCCATCTCTCTCTTTCCCCCCCTTTTTCTTTCTCCTCTTTAGATAAAAACAAACAAACACCCTACACCCCCCACACTGCATACATACAAACACACACAACTGTACACACACACTGGAACCTTACACAACAGACTGCCCTGCACTGTCAATAACACCACCCTCCCTCCACCAACATCTCTTAATTATTTGTCTCATTTTGTTTCGCTTTGTTAGAATTGGCTTGTCCCGTTCATTTTGTCATGACACCCGATGTATTTTATTTATTTATTTTTCTCTTTTGTTTCTTTCTGTTTGTCTTGTCAAATTTCCACTGTTTTGTCATGCTTCACTGAATAAAAAGTTAAAAAAAAAACAAAAAAAAAAACAAGCATTTCTGATTCTTACAAACAGTCCCTTTAAGTCTACTTCTTAATTTGTCAATGAATATACATCTTATCAAAATAAATCACAAATGTGAATTAAAACTGCAAGCAGCAATGATCAGGCCCTAGCACCTTCTCGCGTGTCAGGGGTACTGGCAGGATGCCGGTCAACGTGGCCAGGCACAAAGAAACAGGAACTCTGCTGAGTGCAGTGCATTCTTCCAACAAGAGTCTGTGCCAAATGGTTCATAAGTGATGAAAGAGGGCGGGGCTAAAGTGTTGGGACAAGCCATTTTGCCAGATCCATATCACACGTACATTTTTGCCACTCCTGATGTGATGCAAAGTTTCACAACTTTTCGAAACACCGCAAGCCCCTCAAAAATGTGATTCATTTGAGACAATAATTCCTTCAGTTTCAATAGGGCCTTCGCTGACTGCCTGGTCAGTGCCCTAAATACATGTACTGTAGCCTATGGCATCATAATGTATGTAAGTGCACACTGCTGTATTGTTGTAAAACTATAAATCTTAAATATGACAATTTGCACTTGTTTGCCCCTCATTGGACTATTGTTTTAATCTTTTCTGTCTCAACACAAGAATGGTTGAATGTTACAGTTGTTTATAATAAAACTATCTAATACATCTGGAAAAACTGTGTAGGTGAATGTTTTTGTTGTTTTAGCATTTAATCAGAACTAATATTTTTAGTTGACTATGATGGCCTCACGTTTAACGGTGGAAAAGCTGATTCGTCTTTATTAAATCAACAAACAACATCATTCTTTGCATGAGCTCCCTGTGATTCCTGTGAAATGCAATAATTGTTCGTACATGTCCAGCATTCCATCACCAGAGCTGACTATTGGCAAAGACTGGACACTCCCATAAAACTGTATGTATAAATTAAGGAATCAGTGGTGGTACTTTTCTCAAAAGAGCAGTTCATCAAAGGAACGTCTTGGTCTCATTAACAGGTAAGAGACATGCTTTATAAAATGATTTCAGTTTTGTCAATGCCATTTACATTTTTTTTTCCCAAGTTTGTTTTGCACTCATCTAATGACAGTTAACCTGATCAGTGCTGAGAATGTTTTTTATTATTCTCTCCTCTCCAGGATTCTTCTGCTTTCCAGTGTGAAAATGGTGGATTATGAAGTGACCGTATCCACTGCCAATCTTGCAGCTGCCTCTACTTTTCACAATGTCTTCATTAAACTGGTGGGCACAGATGGGGAGAGCGACCGCAAGTGGCTCATAAGCCTCAAAGGGGCTTTATCCTTCAGCAGAGGAGCAGTAAGTCTGAAATATCCTTCTGTAAATATATAACAATCCTTCTCAATTTGAGATTATCATATTGAATATCAATTTAGAGAAGCTGAGGTAAACCCAGACTCATATGGGCAGCAACAGGATATGTGCTGCTCTGCTCTTCAACCTACGGCCACAAAGGTGACCAAAGCAACAAAAAATCCCCTCAATGAGCTTAAAAAACATTGTTTTGTATTTTATGCAGTGCAATTATGTTGCACAAGTTTTATTTTGTCAACCCTTTTACATTCAGTATTGTAGGCTAATTATTGGGATGTTACAGCTCCGTTCTTGGTTATCAAATACACTTAATCTTCATGTTATATAAATATTTTCAAACCATTTCTGTCGTTACTCCAGGTGTCTACATTTAACGTGTCCGGCCCTGTCTCCATTGGAAAGCTGGTCCTGATAGAGCTAAACAAACAGCATCTCCCACTGTTCCCAAAAGACAATTGGTTCCCAACCAAGGTGGTAGTGAAATCCCCTGAGGGAGACATCTACAACTTTCCCGTCTACCGCTGGATCACTGACCGCGAGGTGCACCGCTTCAGAGAGGGAACAGGTTTGTGGTAATGAGCTTGTCTGACATCCTGTATGCTGTTCACTGACCTCAGAGGACATAAAAGAAAGACAAGTTCTGCAAGCTGGACTTTAAGGAGGCTGGAGTGAATCCATCTGAACACACTGTATATAGCAACAATTTTAAACCTTGTTTTGTTTTTTTTCCTCAAGCTCTGACAGTCTTTGAAGACAATCATCATCTTGGTAGGTACAGTCGGGAGCAGGAGTTGAATCAGCGAGAGCAAGACTATCGGTGAGAGCTCAGAACTTATACACATTTGAACTTTATGCACCCCAAAACTAACATGCATCCAAACGTCTTTGGTTGAATATGTTCATGATATATAATGATAAATGAACCACCATATGATATTGTTACACCTGCCAGGATTTATTAAAATGTATCATACATATACAGTATGCTATAATATACCTATGTTGCAAAATTGCAATATTGAAGTCAAATCAAGTATATTGTGCTAACATACTCTAAATAAAAAGTGCAGATACACTGGTATCTAGACTTTTGAAAGTTCCTCACTACTCTCCTGTTCTTGATTTTTCTCAGCTGGGATGTGTATGCAGAGGGAATACCCCACTGCATAAAGACAAAAGGCCCACTTTCTCTGCCTGCTGAGGTCCGCTTCTCCTTCACCAAGACCACAGAGTTTCTCTACACTGCATCCACTGGGTGAAGTGTCGTCCAATTATGTCAGATATGTGTAACTATGTACCTGCCTGTCTAAGTGTTTAAAGGCTTCATAATAAAGTTCTCTATGCTTCCATTTTCTAGGCTGACTGAGCTGCAACTGAAGGGACTGGCTAATTGCAAGAAGAACTGGCCTGATATTGACTCTATCAGTCGGGTGTTCTGCTGTAAACGGACTGACATATCAGGTAAAATCATGGTAGTTTGATGAAATACTTGATTCTGTATGCATAATAGCAGTGTTGGGGATGCAGGTATAGGAGCTAGTCTAGTTATTAGAAAATATTAAAGATAATTATTAATATCAATAAAATGAATATGAATAAATAATAAATATATATTAATAACAAAGTGTCACCAAATTATGTTGGTAACACAATATTAATCTAACTAAATAACTAAACTAAACAAACTAAACACAGTGTGTGTGTGTGTGTGTGTGTGTGTGTGTGTGTGTGTGTGTGTGTGTGTGTGTGTGTGTGCGTGCATGCGTGCTTGTGTGTGAGAAAAAGGCTACATCCCAATTCTCTTGATTGCATCCACGTTTCCCTCACTTGGGTCTTTTCCTTGCGTCTTAGGAAACAAGGAAATATGTTTCAGGAGAAATGAGACATCCTTTCCTCTGAAGCGTCACGTGAAGCGACGTCGGTTTCTGATGACAGCATCAGCTGATCACACCTGGATCAGCTGTCAGTCGGCTTTAACAGCTGTTTGTGTCTGAACTGTACTAATACTAATAAAAACACAGAGTTATTATCAATGGTAGAGCAGCAGTGTTTTCTCTCTGTAGCCTGTTACCTGTACAACAAACACCTGCACATGAACAACAACCTATACAGTCTGTGTTTATACTGTGGACTGTGTCCTGCTTAGAGGTTCAGGAACCTTTTCTACTGGCACAATGCCTGTATATTATTTATTAATTATTTGCGACTATATTTATTGATGATGATTTAATAACCCAGAATATGATTATTGTGTCTTTTGAACACTAGAAATTATTTATTAGGCTGAATGTTTCAGGGAAAATTGAAATGATGTAACTCATAACAAACCCAGCTCAGGAATTATCAGCCTCACATGTGACTGTATGGAAAGGAGATTAATAATGTTTTAAGTCCATTTGTCAAGTGTTATACTGCCCTTTCAGTGACAGGCTGCTTCACTGACGGTGTGTGAAGGAGAGCTACTGCAGGTCCTTCTGCTGCTGTTCACACCTACAGTTAACACCGATTTTAACTAGATGGTGACTCAGAAGACAACTAAAATATAAAACGTTTAATCTGTGATCTGTCTTCACTCCGGTATAAAACTCCGCTGATGTTGAGAGGTAAAGTTATCAGATCAGTCCGGTCGGAGCAGCGTCCAATCAGTAATTGATATCCAATAAGGGGGCGTGTTGGTCGGTAAAAGACTTCTGTGAAGGCTGTTCTGGTGTATCCTCGCTCATCGCTCTTCAGAGATCCCTCCTCGCTCCTCGCTCCTCGCTCCTCCTTGCAGAAATAAGAGCTTTGGGACGGTCTTCAAGATGGCGCACCAGAACAACTTCCGGTTCAAGCGAGGAGCGAGGAGCGAGGAAACGACAAATAAGAGACTTGGGATGTACCCAAAGACAAGATGGCTTCTTGTCTCAAAATGGTGATTGAGGTTGCACAGACTACAAAGAAATAGGGCTGACCCAGGGAAAATAACAAAATGGCTGAATCAAAGATGGACTTTTAATGTATTTGTTTGTGTTTAAAACCAATTCACAGTTTATGCAAGTGATCGATAATACGGTGGGTTAGAAAAGATGGGTTAGTTTGCATGCAAGACCCTTTGTCTGTGTGAAGTATAAATAACAAAACCAGCTACCCACATATCCTGACTACAAATAATATCACAACAACAAAACTCAGTGAATAGCATTAAATCAAATCAATACATGTATGACGTAGTCATGGGCTACAGTAGCCATGGATACTGAGTCCATGGGTGAAGTTAAGGACTCAAGGATCCTGGGAAGCGTAGTTCACTGTCTTTGCCACTGTCTTGAATGGTGTGTCCCATCAGCAGTGTTGTAGTGTAGAGTGTATGGAGACCGAGACAAGGCCAAGACTAGACCAGTGTTAGTCCCACATTGCATTACACACTTAAAATGAAAATAACTAAAATGTGGAACCTGCAAACCACAAGCACTTTTCTTTTGTTTTCTATGAGCAATCAGTAATGATATCAACAAATACTAGTTGTGGTCTTAACCGGTCTTGAAATAAAATCCTGAGTCCTCTTTGTCTGAAAAGAAAGAATAAAAATGCGGTTGATTCCGAGACGAGATTTTCAAAAAGTGGTCTTGAGACCAAGACCGATCTTGAGTGCTACAACAACTGCATAATAGTACATTCAACTGTATTCATTCAGATATTCAACTATATTCCTACCTAAAAACACTATAATTGTTTTTATTCCCGAGATAAGCCATTAGATTCTACTAAATACTGAATAGTCTATTGGCTTCTTTACTTGACTCGATAAAAAGGGGGGGAAATGTGACAGAAGAAAACGTGTTTAAACATGGAAAAAAATCCTAATTTTAATCTCTGCTCATTAAAAAATAGTAACTGTATTTAATAGCATATCATCAAGACTCTGACTTTGAAACAACTATAAACAGTGTTCAATCATGTCTGTGACTCTACATTCTGTGTGACACGTTGTTTACCGTTTCCCAGTCTCACATGCATTATAAAGTTAAGCTGATAACAGAGTAAGATTTCCCAGCTCAAAGTTTGAAATTCAACGAAGTTCAACTCTGTTCGTTTTCCAGACTATGTCCAGGAACATTGGAAGGAGGACGCTTTTTTCGCCTACCAGTTTCTGAATGGTGTCAACCCCATTTTGATCCAACGTTGTTCGGCTCTGCCCAGTAACTTTCCTGTTACTAACGACATGGTCTTAATCAGTGGTCAGAGCAGCTTGGCAGATGAAATGCAGGTGATTGTATTGACCTTAATTGATCTCAGTAATAGAATCATGTTTTGCCCCATCACATGTTAAATTTGTAATTACTTGTTGAACTATAGTAAATGTAAAATCGACACTGTATGCATGTGCGTCAAATAATTTCTCATCCTCAAATTTAAAACAGAGAGGCAACATATTCCTGTGTGACTACAAGAGTTTGGATGGAATAAAACCAAACACCATCAATGGGAAGAAGCAGTACCTGATGGCTCCCCTGGTCCTGCTCCACAAAACACCTGATGATAAACTGATGCCAATTGCTATTCAGGTAAGATTAGCACTCAAATATAGGTCATAGTAGTGATCTCTCTTCCAGGACAGACAGACTGTTCTTACTATAGATGTCATATGCACAGCGTAGACAGAAATACCTTTAGTAAATTTACACTAATAGAATGCAAACATAAATTAATAACGTGGATCAGATAAAAAACAATATGTCATGTCTTTTCATTGCAATTTCCAGCCTACCTCCCTTTTCCCTTTTTCAAAGATGGCAGAAGCTCAGTCCGTGGGGAGTTAGCTTGGGAACCGGACCCCCAAGCTGCTGTATAGTATAGCTGCCCACTGCTCCTAATACTAGGATGGGTTAAATGCAGAGACTAAATGTCACTGTGTGCTGTGCTGTGTACAATACAATGTGTGACAATAAAATCTGATTTACATTTACACGTTTACATTTACATTTACATTGATATCTGTAAGACTGAGGAAAGTAGGGCAGCTGTTCTCAAGTTGACCCTGTATTCTGACCTGGGATTCAATGAAAATATGAATTTCCCCTTCAGGGATCAACACAGTATCTAACTGAAAAGCAGGTGAAACCTATAGTAAATTGGTAAAAATAGTTACAAGTACTGGTAAAGAATTGAATGGATTGAATGAACCACATCCTCCTTCCTTCTCCTGCAGCTGAAGCAGACTCCAGCAGCTGACAACCCCATCTTCTTTCCTACTGATTCTGAATACGACTGGTTGATGGCCAAGATTTTCGTGAGAAGTGCAGATTTCAACGAGCATCAACTCAACGTTCATCTGCTGCGCACTCATCTGCTGGCTGAAGTTTTTGCCGTGTCACTGCTGCGCAACGTGCCCATGGTGCATCCCCTGTACAAGGTAACTGAAAGGGAGAACACTGAACTTACTGGAGTTGTAGTTTTTTCAACTTACTGATTTTTGTATCTTCTAAAGTTGATGAATCATAATGTTTTCGTGTGTATATATTTCAAAGTATACCACACTGATACATGGTATAGAGGCATCAAGATGTCTGACTTTGATAACAACGCTAACAGAGTTCCCTCTTTCTCTCAGCTCCTCATACCTCACATTCGCTACACGCTGCAGATCAACTTCTTGGCTCGACTTGTTCTAATATCTGACAGTGGAGTTTTCACAGAGGTATGAAAATACCAACATGCTCAGTAGATCATTACCTAAACAATGGTATATTTTTTTCTGTATCATGTACAGTATTTGTCTCTAACTATATTCCTTACATATTTAACTCTATTCCTTAGTTTGCAGCAGCCGGTGGAGAGGACATGATACCATTTCTGAAGAAATCCCTGTCTTCAGTGACCTACAGCTCCCTCTGCATTCCAGAGGACATTAATGAGCGAGGGCTGGAGGCTCTGCCGAACTTCTACTACAGGGATGATGGAATCAAGCTTTGGGATATCATCCACAGGTAGTACAGGTGTCCTGATATTGGAAAATCAGAGCCCAAATCCTGCCCTCTCTAACAGCTATAGCTTTTGTTCTCTTGTGTAACTCAGTTGGTAGCTACTCAAACTACTGAATGTCAGACTGAGCCTTTAAAAAGGTACAACACCTACTTTGACATCACAGATCGGGTGTTACCTCAGCTTTAACATGCTCAGAGGCTCAAACCATCAAGAGCAGTGCTGCAGCCATTTTCAGTTGTGTTTGATTTATTCTTGATTTGTCCTTTAAATGTCAAGTGGCCCAGGTGTTAGATTAACAATGCTTTAAAGAGATGACAGTACAATGGGTGATCTAAACCGTAGCTACTGCCTCTTGATTGAGTAGACTGGCAGTTGGCTATGAAAGTTTCTAAATGTTCCTGCCTGAACTACTTTAATAGAGAACCTCAGTAAGATGAGAGGAGCGCCATACCTACCCTTAATCCTCATTCATACCAACTGGGGTCCCCGCAGACCCAAGAGGTATACTTTTCGTCATATCTCACAGAAATGCAAGTATTTACTTTCTTGCCAAGAGTTAGATGAGAAGATCCATACCACTCATGTTTGTGTTTTAAGTACGGAGCTACAACCAAGAGGCGATTGTAGCTGAGCATACAATAGGCAATAGTCCAAAATACACCTACCAACACTTGTGAAGCTCATTAATTAACACCTTTTATATTGTATGGTTAATCCTGGAGTTTTGTCATCACTGTGAAGTTTCCAGGGAACCATGAGACTCCAGGATGTCACTGCACCTGGCCACTGTTTACCAAGAAATAGTTGCAGCATGTAACGCCCCATAAAACCACTTGTCGTTTTTACTTTTCTACTGTTTGTGTGTGTTAATAAATTGCATCATCCCAAAGAGATGGCCTTTTAATTGTTTTATTAGAGCTTATCCACATTTCTCACAGGTTTGTGCAGGGAGTGCTCAGCGTCTACTACAAGAATGACGCTGAGGTCCAGAAAGACTCCGAACTGCAGAAGTGGATTTCGGACATTTTTGAGCATGGATTCCTTTCCCAAGCATGCACAGGTGAGCTTAAAAGAAAAGCTCAATCTAATGATGATAAATGTGCACATTGATGTACCATTATATTATCATAATGCAAACATAAGTCAAGCTTTAATTTAGTCATCTATATGTCTTTAAGTAATGTAGTTTGTTCCCTCTAATTCTCAGGAATTCCTCAGAGCTTTACCACCGTGGCTGCGTTGGTCAAGTTTGTCACCATGGTGATCTTCACTGGCTCAGCACAGCACTCGGCTGTGAACACTGGACAGGTGAAGCCTTTAAATTTACTGTTATTATAATGTTGGTATTTTTTGTGGAACAGATTCATGAGGTTTTGCATGTTTTGAACTGGAGAAAAATGGATGAATTCTGGCCAAAAAAATGACATATGACTGAGGATTGTTAAGAGTCTACAGCAATACTAGCAGGTCTGTGAGGCTGCATGCTATGAGCTAAATGCAACAAATGCTAACATACTCACAATGACATGCTGCCTTTTAGCAGGTATAATGTTTACTAAGATCACAATCTAACTTTACCATGTTAACATGCAAGCATTAGCAAACATTTGCTAATTAGCACAAAACACAAAGTACAGCTGAGGCTGATGGGAATGTCATCACCAAAGTTATCACCCTGAAGTCAACATGAATATCTGAACCAAATTTAATGACAATCCAGCAGAAAGTTGTCGAGACATTTTTCTGAAAACAAAGAATGTTAACCTCATGGCGGCGCTAGAGGAAAAATCAGGGGATCACCAAATTCATCCTCTGGGGACCATGAATGTCTGTACATTTTGTTGTTCCCATCCAAATTTCATGGTAATACATCCAATAGTTGTTGAAATATTTCAGTGTGGACCAAAGTAGTGGACCGACTGACATGGCGTGGCTTCAAAGAGTATTAATCAGTCATCTGTCAATCATTCATTCGTCACAGTATGACTATGGTGGCTGGATGCCCAACACTCCCATCTCCCTGCAACTTCCTCCACCAACAACAAAGGGAACAACAAGTGAGGCCACGATGCTGAAGACGTTTCCTGACGTCA
Source organism: Adelosebastes latens (assembly GCA_916700685.1). NCBI lineage: Eukaryota > Metazoa > Chordata > Actinopteri > Perciformes > Sebastidae > Adelosebastes > Adelosebastes latens. The sequence goes on from CAKAKR010033453.1 coordinate 9,869, forward strand.
ACACAACAGTCCAGGGAATGTCCACCCTGTGGCTACTCAGCAAGCAGTCATCTGACTTTGTAAGTGCCCAAGACTTAATGACAAATCACATAAATCAAATTCATGTTCAAGCTGTGTAAAGCAGTTTGTATGGCATTAGTGCCTCTTTGAGCCACAGAATAAAATCGCACACTACAACTATACATTACTGTATATTGCCAATAAGTCATTTTTTAAAATGTATCATTGATGTCATCAGGTCGCTCTCGGCCAGTACCCAGAGGACCATTTCAGTGAGGAGATTCCTCGCAAGCTGATAAAGGATTTTCAAGGAGAGCTTGAAGTGTTAAGTGCGGTCATCAAAGTCAGAAACAAGAATCTGGAGGTCCCATACACGTACATGGATCCAATGGAGGTAGAAAATAGTGTGGCCATTTGAATATCAGAAGGTCTGACCTCCTCAGCTGGTGACCAAATTCAGCTTCATATTAACAAAAATGAGAAAGAGAAGAACTGCATGTTCTATTTACTGTTTTTAAATCATAATCCAAAATTAAAATAACTTTCAATCAAGCTTTTTTCAGTGAACATTTTGTGCTATAGAAATAAAAACAAACATGGTGCATATAAATATAAAATCAATGTGGCGAATTTGCCATTTAATATTCATGGAAAAGATCTAATTAAATACAGTGCCAAATAAATAATTACTCAGCATATTGTTATAATGATTAAAAACTCTTAAACTTCCTAATGTTTTGTCTCTATATTCTAATAATTCTTCATATTATAGGAAATTGATCTTGTTTTGTTGTAGTGGGAAGTGTTCATTGATACTTTCTCTGAGTGGTAATTTTTGATTACTACTATCTACTGTAAACTGTGACCAAATTTCCACACCAAAATAAAGTATTAAGGTTAAGTCTACATAAAGATCATTTTCGTTGTTTGTGTTATTATTTTCTGGAAGGGGCATTCAAAATTCTTTTCCAAAAGATGTCAAAGAACTGACATCTTGCCTCATGATTGTTATTAGCACAACTGTGCTGAAACAGTTGTACTTTGTACTCTACTGCATGACCTATCTTTTCTGTAGAAGTGTTTATTGCAGTTGCCTCCCACTACACAGGTTGGAGTGGTTCAGTATTTATAAAAAAAATAATGGTAAGATATGTTACTGCCTATTATATTGATGCTACTGGCAAATATATTGATTGATGGTGTGGGCAGTGGCACCGCATTCATGGATGTACAGTATTTTTCTATTTTTAATACTCATCTTTCCAGGTTTAAGGGCTTATATCATTCCAGTTCATACCAAGGATAAATACCCATAAAGGTTTGTTTTCTAAATAAAGCCACTTGACTCCTGACTTCCCACAGATCTCACTCCCTGGCCTGTAAAATGCATTACATCCAATAGTTTTTGATTTTTAATTTTGTTGGTGGTGGTGGTGGAGGAGGATTAATTATTGGCTGTAATCTTATAACAACAGGATATTTAACAAAGTTAGACACAACAGAACACACAGACTCTGATAAGATGAGTTACATAACTTCCAGACAGACAGATTGGTCATTGTGTTTGTTTAGCAGCTTAATAAAGATCTGATGCGTGATATTCTGTAGAAGTGCCACATTTACAAGCACTGTGATGATTACATTATCGAACTAAAACATTTATCTTCCTAGTTGTTATCAAGAGAAGTAACGTGTTATGCGTTTATATTGTTAGACAATAATGAATAGGTCCCATTGTTTTTCTGCAGCAGTTGTTTGGTGAGCTTATATATTTTCATCTCTGCCTGAGCTTACTGGTTCATACTGGTCAACCTGCACTTGGTGATTTTTGCCTTTATTGTTCACATTTCATTGTAAAGACTTTATTGACTTGACGCAATATTTACATCATACAATGTCATGTTTCTTTATTGTTGGAGATACATTACAGCATTGTAGGTTAGCTGTACTTCACACTATACAGGGTCTCTTTTAGGCGTGTTCATTGTCCATTAGTGTTTGAGTCATTTCTTCAGCTTGACCTCTAATTTACGGAGTGACCTTTAAAGTTAAAATAAATTATTTACACATTAACATCCTGACATACCTCAAAACCAGTAAACAGTCAACAAGTAAAAAGTAAAGATGGCCAAAACATGAAAAGCGTACCCATAAATTGTATCATAAATGGTGTATTTTAGTGTATTTCCATCAAATGTACAGTCCCAGTTGCTGTAAAGAGTAGAAGACATTCAGTTGCATCAGTATGGGATTTTTGTTATAATGGTGATATTGCCTTTGAAATTAAGATTTTACAAGGATAAAAATCGTATATTTTCTTTATTGGATTTCCATTGTAATTTCCAAGGTAATATAGTTTAGTTTACTTAAAATGGATTCATATTCCCTAGCATCTTACCTTTCAAAAGAGACCAGATATATGCATCTAAGCCTTATGGTTGAGGAGCTATTCCTGATTTATTTTGGATAGTTGTTTTAGGCGTTTTTTTCCGAGGGATAGGGCTCTGGGCTTTAACAGGTTAAAGTTACAGTAAATGATCTACGGATCCCCACATACCCCAAAACCTGCACTGTATGTATAACGGGAAAGGCAGCTACTACAGACAATTGTTTTAACTGTAAGGTAAGAAGGATGGGGATCTCAATAGTTAGCATTTGGACAAAAATCTTCTACTCTGTATTAAGATTAATATATGATTGGCTGCACATTCCTTATTATTAGGTTTTTTTTAATGTAATTAACTGTGGTTATTATCTCTCTTTATTCTCCACCAGAGTTCATCTGCTCCTCAAAGCCAAATTGGTGAAATATTAAGTGATTATAACCACTGCAAACCTTTCACAGGCCATTGCTATAAATAATGTCGTCATCAGTGTAGTGGGCACGGATGGGGAGAGTAATCGCACGTGGCTCACAAGCATGCTGCCGTCTTGGCCAGGATTCCCTTGTAAAAGAGATTGTGAATCTCAATGGGAATATTCCTGGTAAAATAAAGGTTAAATAATAATAAAAAATAGAATGATGGCCACCTTTTACCTGGGAGCAGTGAGTCTGGATTATCCCAAGATTTCACACTTAATGTTGAAATGTGTAGTATAACTGTTTAACTTGCATATTGTACGCTGATGTTTTAGCACAAATAGGACATTACAGCATCACTGGGTTGAGATCAGGTCATTAGCCTAAATGAGATTATACGCTTTAATATATAATAGATTACCACCTACATACTGTATGTTAGTGGATCGACCTCACTTTTTTTTTTCAAATTATGTTTTGTTTTTAAAAAGAGACTGAGAAAAAAAAATAATGACTTTTTTTATGTATTCAGTACAGTATTTTGAGAAATAAATCAGATTTAAGTTTGAATTCCTTGAATTTTATTCTCACTGATTTTTTTTTCCCCCTCAGAATTCTGGTCTTAGTACATTGATCAATCAATTATTTTTTTCCCTCTTAATTCTGATATTAATCTCAAAATGAATCTAATCTCAATCTCTACTACAATAAAATTGTCAATTTATGTCAACTCAGGGAACATGATGATGATGATGATGATAATACCCTGAAAGTGTTGCTGTTTGACTGAATAAACTTTTGAATGGAGGGTATCGTGTGTCCTAAAAGCATTTGTTAATGAAATGATATTATTATTATTATTATTATTATTATTATTATTATATCAAAAATCACCAACAAATACAACCCAATATGGACTATAGTCTCATTCATAATTGTATTATAATTTAAAATGTGTACCAGATGAAAAAAATAATATCAAAATGAGGCAAAAGGTCAATGTGCTACGTGCAGAATTTTGTGGTGGACATCTTGCTCCCTGTACTTGTGCTTGCAATATGCGCAGAAACCCTGATCTTCATAAGTACCAATTCAGGTGCAAAGAAATTGACTTAATTCTAACACAAATGTATTTGCAATGTATAACTGTGCCTGTGTTTATGCTACCTCTGGCTGTGCATCGGCACACAAACAGAGCACAGCAGCTCTCTCACTTTCTCTCTGTCTGTTTGCAGGAGTCTAAATTCTCTTGGAAAGCTGCTGCTGATTCCCAAAAGACACCTGGTTTCCCTGCAAGGTGAGAGTGAAGTCCTTGGAGGGGGACATCTACAACTTTCCCATCTACTGCTGGATTGCTGACAGCGAGGTGCACCTGTTCAGAGAAGGAACAGGTTTTGTGGAACTGTAGGCTACTTGCCTATTACAGTATATTGTGCTGTTTACACTTTTACTGCCCCCCAAACATAGAAAAGGCTAATTTCATAATCATATATTTTTCTCAGCTCTAAGAATCTTTGAAGACAATCATCATCTTGGTAAGTACAGTAGATGGAAGGAGCTGAAGCTGAGAGAGCAGTTGTATGTGGGTGAGAGCAGTGCTGTCTACCTCACTACCTCACTGCATGAAAGCAGACAAACCTCTTTCTCTGCCTAGTGAGGTCTGCTTCTCTTTCACCAAGACTACAGAGTTCCACTGCAACCACTGGGCGAGGTCCTCACATTCAGACAGTAGTTTTTCCAAATCCTAAAAGTTATGAATCTTTACAGAACCAGCCCAAATACACGTCAGCATTAAGAACTGTCATCTAAAAAATAAGGTTGTCTAAATAAATGTTCATTTTTTGCATCAAAATATGAATACTTCATGTTTTGCTAGGCAGACAGAGCTGAAACTTAAGGGATTGTCTGATTACAAGCAGAAGAGGTTTGATATTGATGCTATTTGCAAAGTCTTCTGAAACAAAACAACAGACATATCAGGTACAACACTGAAACACTGAGAAATATTTAGCTTTTTATACTAACCTAATCATAAATGAAATGTAGATACTATGTTAAACTGAATTCAGATTAACACCTTCTTTCTCTCCAGACTATGTCCAGCGACACTGGAGGGACGATGCCTTTCTGGCCACCAGTATCTAAATGGTGTCAACCCCATTTTGATCCAACGTTGTACAGTCCTACCCAAGAGCTTCCTGATGATGTGGTGTTTCTCCGCGTGGGAGCTGCTTAACTGAAAAAATGCAGGTATATTTTTACGGACAGTATACTACAGTAGTTGAGTGGATGAATAAGCTGACTTTAAACTGTGTAACTCCATTGACAGTCACATAATAACATCATCATCTTTTGTGTGGACAGACAGTGGACAACAGAATGGCAATAAAGATGTTGGAGCAAGCAAATGTAAAATGTGATACAGCATGGAACTTCAAAGTGATTTAAGATTAAATTTAAGGGGGAAATCGGAGTTTAATTGGTTAAGAAATCCACTCAGTAACACAAACGTGTTACACTGGAAAACGTTATTGTAACAGTTAAAGGTCAAACCCTGTCAGCAGTTATCCTTAGAAAAATCCATGTCAATACAGTACATGTTAAATTTGTGACTGGTCTTTTCACTTCTCGCCGACATTTGAAAATTATAATTGCTCTAAAATTTCAAACAGAAAGGAAACATGTTCCAGTGTGACTACAAGCATTTGGATGGAGTGAAACCACATCATCAGTGGGACGAAGTTGTACATCCCTCGTCCTGCTCCATAAAACCCCTGATGATAAGCTGATGCCGGTTGCTATTCAGGTGAGACTGACCTACAAATTTACAGGATGTTGGAGTTGAACATGTGATGGGACACATCCAATATGAATTTAAGTGAAAGATAGTTTTGAAAATGTACTGCTAGATAAAGCAGGTTTAATTGAGTTTGTTTATTGGTCAAAGGGCATTAGATTTATGGCCTCATTGAACTGATTCAACATTCAACTTTTCTTTATAGCACCATCATGTGGACTCCTTCAGTAATATTGAGTTTGGGACCTTTATAGAATGGCCTACCGACCGTTATTTGTTTTAAATACCTGATACTACTGGATATCCCTTTGTATGTATTTTGAAAGACATGCACAATTTCCCTCACAAATATTTTACTTTTTAATATTTTGTCTGGGATGAGCAAGAGAAAAAGAGAGAAAACCAATAAGAAATCTACACCTAATAATAATGCTATGGTCCTGATTGAGTTCATTTCTGTCCCTTGTGTCAGGCACAACTAGTGTTAGAAAGTCTTCTCAGTTCTCAGGTGCCCAAGAAGTGATGTGTTTTACATATTAAGGAAACACACAAGTCACTGAGCCAAGCTCTGTGGGCTGTTTTGAGATGTAGGCATCCCTGCAGGGACCGGCTTCTCTACCTTCACCAAATAATGTTTGGAAAGTGATAAGCAGCACAATAAAACAAGCTGCCTTCACAAAACGGAAATAACTCAAAGAGGTAGCAGAAACAATGGTTTAAATTTGAATAAGCAGAATAATAATCCAACCCCAACCCCCAGCAAAGAGTAGAACAACTCTGTGTTGGAGTTAACAAGGCTTCTTTCATGTTATCCCTCGTTTCAATATATTTCATGCTGCTATGCAGGGAGCATCTCCAGGAGGTGAAGTCAAACTGTATTGCCATTCATTTGCTATGTGACATGAGGATGTGCTACTGAAGGATGTCAGAGCAATGATAGCAAAACATTATGCCACTGAAACAGCTGCAGTATACAGTGGGTCTAAAACCTGACTAGAAGTTGCAATAATGTTCTAGTTTTTGGATTTTGGATATTTTTTTAACGTGGATTCTCTTTCCGGGCAGACACACGTGTGCTGATGTTTTATTATTCCGAAATACCTTATTTTATATTATCATTACTCTGCATAATACATTTATTAGGACCCAAGGTTTCTTCGTTATTAATCTAAATATATGAATTTTTACTGTTTTCATGAATTCTCAGGAATCCCTCAAAGGTTTTGCACTTGAGTTGGTCAAGTTTGTCACCATCTTCACTCGGCTGTCAACTCTGGACAGGTGCATCACCGTAATCTATTGCTTGGTCAATGATAAAAATACAGTTCCCTTTTGTTTATCTCTTTGTGTGGAAGTCTTTTATTTTAAATTGAATTATGACACATATAATTTACTGTAGAGCACCTCATAAACAAATCACAAATTGATTTATTTATGGTTTATACATGATGCTTTTAAATGTTTTTAATCTTTTTCAATTAGTTGTTCATCACTTGCAGTGTGACTATGGAGGCTGTTTCAGTGAAATAAAATCATAGCAAACATACTCTTGATTATATCTTACTATAAATATGTCAATATGCATTCTTCTTGGAAAGTCTGCATATTTTCTACATATTTTTGAAATTACAATTTTATTGAAGTCCCATACTTATACATGGACTCTGCATTGGTGGGAAATAGTGCGTCCATTTGACTATAACAGTGAATGAAGGTGTGACCTCCTTCCTGACTCCGACTATGGATAGTTGATGCTGATTAAGCATCTCTTTCCCCCGTAGGGTGGGTATCCTCCTGAGGGAATCCTAATTAGCCTAATTAGTCTTTCAACTTTTTACTGATGACTTTTCACATTGTCCTTATTCTGTGATTGTCTAAAACTCATTTTAAACCTTCTCATGGCAACTTTGGGCGAACTCAACACATTTCAAACATTTGTATGCAGAACACAGCTTGCTCAATGCAACTCTGACATAAAGTCAAACTTTGCTTTAAACAAACACTGCCGTGTTAGGTCTGAGCAAATGTAACAATCCAAACAACAGTTTTAGCAACAGCTCTGCGAGCTCAGTCTAAGTACTGGTGATATTTTTGTCAGAAAAAATATATAAATAGATCAGCCACCAATGTTACAAATCTTAAATGGCCAGTGTGTAGCATTTCGGGGGATCTATTAGCAGAAATGGAATATAATATTCATAACTATGTTTTCATTAGTGTATAAATCACCTGAAGCTAGAATCATTGTGTTTTCGTTAGCTTAGAATGAGTCCTTCATATCTACATAGGGAGCAGGTCCTCTTCACGGAGTCCGGCTTCCCTGGCTCTTGCAAGAGCCTTCCACATTTTTACGTTACCTGAAGGCCACCATAGTACTCCGACACGCTTGTGAAACTGCTGTAACGTGAGCCGCAGAGTGCAAAACCGTGGTACCGCCAGCCGCCGTCTGACTTCCGTTGCTGTTATGGCCTCTGAGCGAGGTGAAACGGTGATACTGACAGTGACAGTGACAGTGAAGAGTTTTGCTGATTTAAGAAAAATCTTCAAGTCCTGCTTGCTGGTCTTATTTTCAGAACGCTCCGTCTTTCTTTTCTCGTATCAAGTCGGGGTTGTGGTAGAAACAGAGTGAGAAGAAAAGCCAGAGTGACCATTCCTCAGCAAAGTCTCCCTGCTACCAGGTGATGTAGACCGTCTGTGTTTTTATCTAACATGGAGGTTTCCCTCCATCCGCTTTTGGAAGTTTTGGAACCCATCCAAAGGAGAGTAACTGGTGTGTTGTTACCAGATCATTGGAAACCTTATTGTCAATACACAGGACTGGATTGCTAAAGTTTTCACCCGATTAACTACTGCAATCAAGGCCAGCAATGCAGCATCTCAGATCTTGTTTACATCTGCGGTGACATTTTTCAGCTGCTACCCACAGCTTGTGACCGTGATCTGAAACAATGTGTGCAGTATAGCCTATGCACAAACCTGTTAACCTTTTGCGTCGGTGTCTAGAAGGTAACACCCAAGTTGCGAAAACGTGTGAAAACTCTGGCGAGAAACCATTCGAGGTAATGTCTAACCTTAACCATCTTGCAAGAGTTTCACAACACTCTTTCAAATGAAATCTACCGGAGATAACAGATGGATTAATCTGTTGATCATTTCAAATAGTTGCAGTTTAGAAGAGCTAAACTATTTGGCTATCCAACAAATAAAGGGTTTAAAGGTAACCTTTGCGAGTCTTTGTTTGCCTTCTTATGCATGATGGATGACATCACTACTGTTTAGCTCTGTGAACATTCCCTTATATTTAACCTCATCATTTATCTCCTCTTTTGACAATCATTAATGTCCCATTAGCGCTGATAGATTTATTGTTTCCATGGAACAAGTGTAACCGAGTCTGAGAAAGCCAGAGGCTTCACACTTTATTCTTCATAAACTGAAAAGGTGTTTCATATTTCCTTCTCTTATAGTGTGCTCTGCCACTTTCTGTGAGTATGTGTGAATGTTTGTGAGATAAAGAGAGACCCTTCAAGAGACAATTGGGAAACCACACAGAGGAAAACACACAGTAAACAAAGAGATACAGGCAAATACACACATTTGTGTTTGCTATTGCTTCTGCCCTCTGGATTTCTTTTTGCTATGGTGGTTTATCTTAATAATGGGACTGTTTGCTTGCCCTTTTTGTCCCAAATAAACTGCCCCGAGGGAAAATGAAGATTTTTTTTTACGTATTTCATCACAGGTTAGTGACGGGACTTTGGAGAATCATCTGTTTGGAGACAGATCTAATATCGAAAGTGCAGCCCTTTTCCGTCTTTGCTGTGCGTATATGAGAGAGAGAGAGAGAGAGAGAGAGAGAGGGAGAGATTCAATAGGTAAATTTGGAAAATAGGTGTGCTGTTAAAACAAACAAACTGAATTCTTTGCTCAGGAATTCGGTGTTAGTCAGGGTTGCAATTTAAGTCCAACTTTATTTAATGTATATATAAATTAACTCGCTGTTTAGATGGATCAATGTGGTGTTCCTGGCCTCTCCCTCCTTGACAGAGAGGTGAAGTCTCTCTTTTATGCTGATGACTTTGTTCTACTGTCTCTTACTGAACAAGAGCGACAGCAACAGCTGGCCATAGTAGAAAAGTACTGTCAGAGTTAGTCCTGGCAGTAAATATGAAGATAACAAATGTCATGATTTTTCAAAAACGCCCCAGATGTAAGGAGAATAAATACCAGCTAACAATAAATATATCATGGAACATAGTATGAGTTACACCTACCTTGGTCTAACCATAGTAGCATCAGGGAGTTTCAACATGGCAGTAAATGCACTAAAAGAAAAAGCTTGAAAGGGACTATTTGTAACTTTCAGAAATGCTTGTTAACAGCGACACCTGTGGCCGTAAATTCAACGAAAGTCAGTGTCGGGCTCGCCCTTGCTCGCTCTAAATATACCTGAACGAGCATCGCTCAAAACAGTGAGGCGACACACGTCAGCTAAAAGCACAATATCACTCTATATTTCAGCTGCTTGGCAGTAATGTTAGCTGACCAGACGAAGGTCTCTCCATGAATCAATGCTGATCCTAGTGTTGGCTTTTCCTGCTTCAGCGCAGGCTGAGCGCAGGCTTCAGCAGCGGGGCTCTGCAGCGAATCTCCCTGCTCTCTCCGCCCGCAGCCGGAGTGAACAGGGAGACACCAGCACCCGGTCGGTAACGAGACGATAACGTTTCTCTCTGCAGAGCCGCGTCACTTCACAAGACACGGGAAACCTCTGTTGGTCTGGAGGAGCTGCAGCAGTTATTTCTGCACAAACGTCCACTGTACATTCACTAGATATTCTCAGAGCTAAACTAACTCTTCTGCAGTGTGGAGTGAGCGCGCGTTCACGTCTAGAGGTGGAGCGAGTATGCGAGAACGCGCGCGCTGTCTGAGTGAAGGCAAGCAGGCTCCGGCCACATGCGAACGCGCATATGCGAGCGCGCATGTGTCCCGACCCGGTACATTTATACGCTTAAAAAGTTACAAACAGTCCCTTTAAAGAGGTCTACATTTTGTTTTATTTTTTTTTTTCGACATTTTTGTTGCCCATTATACTATGACTTTTTAAAGGCATACTATAGTATGGCTTTTTTTTATGAAATATTAATGGCATACTCTACCATGACTTTTTAATGTTATTTTAATGGCATACTGTACTATGGCTTGTTTATGGCATTTAAAGGCATACTGTACTAAGACTTTTGTATAACATACTATACTAATGTAATTTCAATGGCATACTATACTATACCTTTATAGGCAAAATATAGAATTACTTTTTAAGGCATACTATGCTTTGACTTTTTCAATATAAATATATATTAATGGCATACTATACTATGACTTTATAGGTAAAATATAGAATTACTTTTTAAGGCATACTATGCTATGACTTTTTCAATATATATTAATGGCATACTATACTATGACTTTTCAATGACATTTTAATGTCAGATAATGCTATGACTTTTTCCTGACCTATTATAGTATACTATACTAATAGTAATAATACTAATTTTTAAGGGCATACTATAATATTACTTTTTTATGAAATACTATACTATGGCTGTTTCAATGACATTTAAATGCAATACTATGCTATAACCTTTTTATGCCATACTATACTATGAATTATTAAGTCATTTTGGTGCCATACAGTACTATGGCTTTGTTATGCCATTTAATGGCATACTAAACTATGACCTATTTATGACATTTTAATGGCATACCATACTATAACTTTATAAAGACCTTTTAAGGCAAAGAAAACTATGACTTTTTTAAGGCATACTATACTATGACTTTTTGATGACATTTTAATGTCAGACGTTTTCATGACCTATTTTATGGTATACTATAATATGATAATTTTTAAGGCATACTATACTTTGACATTTAAGGGCATTTTAATGGCATTCTACTGTATACTATGAGGTTATTTAATTACATTTTTATGGAATAATATACTGACATTTTTATGAATGACTATATTATGACATTTTTATGACATTTTCATGACATACTATACTATAACTCGTTTATGACATTTTTAGGACATAATGTACTAAGACTTTTTTTAATAACATTTGAATGCCATAACTACACTCTGAAATGTTTATGGCATACTATATTATAAAAAAAATTATATTTTAAGACCTTCTTTACTATGATATTTTTTATGGCATACTATAATATGACTTTTATGAAATTTTACAGCATACTGTACAATGACATTTTGATGGCATAATATACTAAGATTTCTTTCGTGACATTTTTCGACATACTATACTATGACTTTTTTCATTACATTTTTTGAAATAGTATAACATGACTTTTTTCATGTAATTTTCAACATAAAATACTATGACCTTTTTATAAAATATTTCGAAATAATATACTAGGACTTTTTAAATGACATTTTTTGACATAATATACTATTACTTATTATAGCAACCTATAGTATTACTTTTTTTAATGACATTTTTCAACATACAGTACTATGACTTTTTTATAGCATAGCACTTTTTTCAGGTAATTTTCAACATAATATACTATATTATATTTATATGTTATATATAATATACTATACTATACTATGACCTTTTTTTCATGAAATTTTCAAAATACTATTCTATGTGTTTTTTCATTAATTTTTTCGACATACTTTACTATATAGTGTTTTTCAAAACCTTTTTCGACATACTACACTATGACTTTTTATGTAATTATTCGGCATACTACGTATACTATGACTTTTTTTCATGAAACATTTCGACATACTGTACTATGACTTTTTTTAATTCAATTATTCGACATACTATACTATGACTTTCTTTCACAACTTTTTCTAAATGCTTAACAATAATTTTTTTCAAGAAATTTTTCGACATAATATACTATGACTTTTTTTCATTAAATTTTTCAACATACCTAATACTAATATATGACTTTTTTATAGCATAGCACTTTTTTCAGGTAATTTTCAACATAATATACTATATTATATTTATATATTATATATATGATATACTACACTATACTATGACTTTTTTCATCAATTGTTTCGTCATACTTTACTATATATATATTATATATATTTTTTTGGTGAAATTTTTCTTCATGCTATATTATGAGTTTATTCAAAAGAATTTCGACATACTATACTATCTCTTTTTTTCATTAAATTTTTCGAATTGCTAAACGATTACCTTTTTCAACAATTTTTTCGACATACTACACTATGACTTTTTTTTAATGAAATTTTTCAACATACCATACTATGAGTTTTTTTATGAAGTTTTTCGAAACACTTTGCTATATGATTACTTTTTTTCAACAATTTTCGACCTACTATAGTATGACTTTCTTTCAAGAAATTTTTCGACATACTATACTATGATTTTTTACATGACATTTTTTTGACATAGTACACTAGGATGTTTTTGTTGATATTTTTCGATATACAATACTATGACTTTTTTTCATGAAATTTTCGACATACTGTACTAAGTTGCTCCTGCAGTTTCTGCTTGTAGCAAAGCATCTCTGATGTTTATTTCACCTATGACTTTTTTTTATAAAATTTTTCGACATAATATACTATGACTTTTTTCATTAAATTTTTTGAAATGCTTAACAATTACTTTTTTCATTACATTTTTCGACATACTTTACTATAACTTTTTTTGGTGAAATTTGTCTTCATGCTATATGATGAGTTTATTCAAAAAAATGTCGACATGCTGTACTATGATTTTTTTTCAAGAAATTTTTCGAATTGCTAAACGATTACTTTTTTCAAAAAAAATGTCAACATACTATACTATGAATTTTTTTCATAACATTTTTCAACATACTTTACGATGACTTTTTCCATGAATTTTTTCAACATTCTATACTGTCTTTTTTCATTCAATTTTTCGACATACTATACAATTAAATTTTTTTAACATACTGTACCATGAGTTTTATTCATGAAATTCTTTCGACATTCTATGTTGTGAATTTTTTTCATCAAATGTTTTGATTTTCTATACTATGACTTTTTTTCATTAAATTTTTGACATCTTATTCTATTACTTTTTGCATGAAATTTTTCAACATACTGTACTACTCCTTGTTTTTTCCATAACATTTTTCGACGTACTATACTAGTACTTTTTTTCACGAAGTTTTTCACCATCTAATACTATGAATTATTTTTCATTAACATTTTCGACATACTAAACTATGACTTTTGTTGGTGACATTTTTCTAAATACTATACTATAACTTTTTTTCATGAAATATTTCGACATACTATACTATGCCTTTTTTTTCCTTGAAATTTTTCGATATACTATAATATGACTTTTTTCACAACATTTTTCACCATATTACACTATGACTTATTTTTTTCTTTACATTTTTCTACATACTTTACTATAACTTTTTTCATGAAATTTTTCAACATACTATACTATGACTTTTTTCCCCTTTTTTTTAAATACAATACTATCAATTTGTTTCGTGGATCTTTTCAACATACTATACAATGCCTTTTTTTAAAGACATTCTTCGACATACTATACTATGACATTTTTTGGTGAAATTTTTCTTCATGCTATATTATGAGTTTATTCAAAAAAATTTCGACATACTATACTATCTCTTTTTTTCATTCAATTTTTCAAATTGCTAAACGATTACCTTTTTCAACAATTTTTTCGACATACTACACTATGACTTTTTTTTCATGAAAGTTTTTCGACATTCTTTACTATGACTTTTTTTCATTAAACTTTTCAACATCCTATTCTATTTTTTTTTTTTATGAAAATCTTCAACATACTATACTATGACTTTTTTTCATGCAATTTTTCAACATTCTATACTATGAGTTTTCTCATGAAATCTTTTGACATACTATTATATGACTTTTTTTTCCTTGAAATTTTTCGATATACTATAATATGACTTTTTTCACAACATTTTTCACCATATTACACTATGACTTATTTTTTTCTTTACATTTTTCTACATACTTTACTATAACTTTTTTCATGAAATTTTTCAACATACTATACTATGACTTTTTTCCCCTTTTTTTTAAATACAATACTATCAATTTGTTTCGTGGATCTTTTCAACATACTATACAATGCCTTTTTTTAAAGACATTCTTCGACATACTATACTATGACATTTTTTGGTGAAATTTTTCTTCATGCTATATTATGAGTTTATTCAAAAAAATTTCGACATACTATACTATCTCTTTTTTTCATTCAATTTTTCAAATTGCTAAACGATTACCTTTTTCAACAATTTTTTCGACATACTACACTATGACTTTTTTTTCATGAAAGTTTTTCGACATTCTTTACTATGACTTTTTTTCATTAAACTTTTCAACATCCTATTCTATTTTTTTTTTTTATGAAAATCTTCAACATACTATACTATGACTTTTTTTCATGCAATTTTTCAACATTCTATACTATGAGTTTTCTCATGAAATCTTTTGACATACTATTATATGACTTTTTTTTCCTTGAAATTTTTCGATATACTATAATATGACTTTTTTCACAACATTTTTCACCATATTACACTATGACTTATTTTTTTCTTTACATTTTTCTACATACTATACTATGACTTTTTTCCCCTTTTTTTTAAATACTATACTATCAATTTTTTTCGTGGATTTTTTCAACATACTATACAATGCCTTTTTCATCAAGAAATTTTTCAAAAGACTTTGCCATTACTTTTTTTCCATGAAATTTTTTAAAATACTATACTATGACTTGTTTCTCTATGGAATTTTTCATTGCTCGCAGGTTCAACATAGTCTGCACACTCTTTTACAATGTTGGTCGAATTAATAACTGGAACTATGTTTGAGTCTTCCTTTTATTCAATTTTATCGGATACCTCGCAGCCTTCAAAAACATGTATGCTCCATGGCCATGGTATAAATAAAGACAATGTGTCTTTGAATGTCTTTGAGAAATATGAAATATTAAATCAAAGCATGCGTCCTTCTGCTTTGTACCAGTCTGCAGTCTAGAAGTGATCGGCGCTCTGTCATCGGGTTGTGCCGCTCATCTGCAAAGAACATTTTCTTTCTTTCCTTTAATAAAGAATATTTTGTTATGTGCTGTGAAAACTACTGTACTTTTCACATTTAATTTCCTACAAAATAATCATCAAATTAATTCAGATGACCTAATCTGTTAATCTTTTAATTTACATACAATTTAACAAGGTTTTCTGTTGCACAGGTATACACTTTAAGGATTTGTCAATCTCTAATGCTGAAATAATAAATTATTATCATTACTATATATTATTCATAAAAGAAATCTTAGATCCCAAAGTTGACTAATATTCTAATATCAAATTGTGCCAAATAAAGCAAAGTGGCCTGTAAAGAGTAAAGAAACTGATTAGAGACGAAAGTTTGGTGAACTCACTCGTTGGGATACAGCAGTAATTGGATTTTGTTATGAAACTGGTACCATATAAATCAAGCACAGTCATTCCATAATGCTGACACACAAATAAGAGAAATATTGTGATTTGATCCTTTGATCATTTTACCCAGCCCCAGCATAAGGAAAGTAGTTTGAAGTTCTGGGGCATCATTATATTAAAGGTATCCTTTTGAGTTTTCACTGTACACAAACACAGTTTTGTTTGATCATCATCAAAATACACTGGGTGCAACCTGAAGGTGTAACGAACATGATGAATGCAGGTTTGTTTTTAACATTATGAAAGTTAATGTAACATCAAATGGCTTTCCTCTTCTTCCTCTTCCCCTCTTTAATTAGAGGAAAGCCATCTTTGATAGCATCACCTGCTGTTGATATCCCTGTGCTCTCACTGTGTGATCATACAAACAGTACAATACAAACAATAAAGGGACCTGCTCATCAAAACATAGCTCGACAGCGCCACCAGTAGTCAAAAGCTCAAAATATATTTGATGTCTCTTTTAAACACTATGTTGCTTGTCAGCTACTGGGAAAAGAAAAAAAAAGCTTTGTTTCATAACATATCAGTCAAATGTATTTTATTTACATACTGGTCTGGATAAATCTGAATTTGGTGAATGCACCCATGCATACAGAAAACCTTAAAATTCCAGCCGATGCCCTTCATTATCACAGCATACGATATGCAAATATGTGCTTTGCAAGTTACAGACAGAGCATTATACCATAACACATGGACATACACATTGTTTGCGTGTTAAACACAGCCTTGCATTACACACAAGGTTTCCATCTGTACATTAAAAGTTGAAATACCAACCATTTTGAAATCCAATTAATATCATGTATGAATTTACATAACGTATAAACCACACAACACATGAGATTGTAGATCTTTAGAGTATGTACACACAACTACATTTACAATAATACAATTTGTGAAAGCCTAAAAAGTTGTTGGTTTCGTCTTTATAACAAACTGCACTTAATATAACAAAGCACATACTGTATAATAGAAAGTAAGTGTTGATTTGCAAGTGTCAAAAATCATACACTGATTCTGTTTGACACTTTTCAAGTATCTGAAAAACAATGACCATGGTGTGTTCATACAACTTTAGGAGGCTTCAATAAAAGATCAGGGTACAAAAGGTGCTAAATTTTTAAACCCTCTCCTACCAAACAGATCTTTGAAATACTGTGACAACAAAAGAAAGCTGCGTCGTTTCAGTCCAAACTGTGCTATAGAACAGTTGCAATACCAAAAGCTCAGATAAGACCAACCAACAAAAGCAGGGCTAAACTGACTCTCTCGTTGATTTTATACTTTGGGTTGATATCAGATTTGTCATCTGAATTAGAACGAAATGATGACAAATACTATTTGTCTTTTACATGAGTTTTTTTTTCTTTTTTTAATCTCTAAACGTCAAGGAAATGTATACCATCTCTGATACTTTGCTGATCAAAACAGTCACAAAATGCACCCCTGGTCACATGTTTTAACATCAAGCAAATGAAAAGCAATGGCTTATGGCTAAAGGATCAAAGCAAGGCAAAAGCAGACTGCTAAATGAGGGAACGGTCCTCTCTCCAGGAAGAAATGAAGTGAAGGTGGGGCCACTCAGCGGTTCGGCTGGAAGGCTGCCAGGGCTGTGTTAGGTGGAGGACATTTCCATGGTAAGTAGGTACATGCAGGTTTCATAGTAACAAGGTTATGGAGTGAGAGGGAGGCTGAGAAGACGGGGGTGTGCTGCTTGGATCCACCCGTGACATTTCGATTCAGTCGTTTTATTCATGGACAAGTCGAGAAAGAGAAATCCACTGTTCTGCAGACGCACAATTTTTGGGATATCGTTCACAGAATGGCAGGGAGGGGCGGCGGGGGGGATCAGCGAGAGCCCAGAGTGAGGGGGTGTCACAACAGAGTCAGTTCTCTTTGAGATGATTTTCCCTCCTGTTTTCTTTCTGCCTTTCTCTGTTCTGTCAGTCAGAGTCTCCTCAGATTGTGCTCCTCTGTGCAGGAGCCTTTCCTCAGGGTGATGTCGTCCACAGCCATCTCGCCGCTCCTGCCTCGCCCACGCTCCCCCTTCAGGATCACCTGATGAACAGCAGCAACGTGCACACTGAGGTACTACCACTGCACCAAATGCTGCTGGCATGCATTTCACAAACAGCAACACAAACATTTGACATACTGTCCAAAATGTCTGTAGAAATATTCATATAAAACCCGAACTGTATGAGTGAACTTACAAAAAATATTTATACTTACACTTTCCAGACCTGTGCCCCATAATGTGATTTGGGTGTGCCTCCAGCCATTTCCACCTGTGCGGCCCCAGACTGCTGGACTGTACTGCTTCCCTTTCTTCACAAACACTTGCAGCATGCCCACGTGGTGGCCTGCCAGCTTGTGCCGGAACGACAGGCACAGATTGCCGTCGTTCCAGGGAGGGGTGAGTGGGAGGACCAGCCGGGCCCCTCGCCCAGTCCTCTTGTTGCCTACCTCGGGAATGGTGAGGTACCGTCCACCTGGGGAGGCAAGTGACGGTATCTTAGAAAATGTAGCACTAACAAATGTCCCACCCTGCCATGAGTATGCTGCATCTTTGCCAGTTGCACTCCACTTGTTGCACTTTGTTCTAATTTTTCCATCATTTATACTCACCAGTCTGTACACAATGTGCATGATGTATGTATATTAATATGCTTCTTGGACTGGAAACCTTTGTGAATTGGTTTAAATTGACTTAAACTGAACCAAGTTGACATAAACTGATTTGAAATAAAAAATTGTTGAAGTAGACTCGATTAAACAGAAAAGAAATGACACCATTTCTAATTAATTACGGCACTGAATAATAACATGGCTTTCCAGAAACAATATCCCGATTTACTTACTGTAGGATAATTGACATAATAATTGAACAGTTTTTCATTTGATACCTTCTACTTCAGAAACAGTCCTCACGCAAACTGTTGACAACAAGGTCTGTGGATTGTCCAGAGTTAGTGCTGTTTGAGTTTTTCCAAATACATTGCAAACTTGCAAATGCAAGTCAGTTTTTTTCAATGCTTTGAGCAACGAAATACATCCATTCACTTCACTGTATTTGGGTGCCAGCACAATTAAAAACTAACCTGAACAAGCAGCATGGCCTTTTACTACGATAGGTATAAGTAAGAAAATGTGTTCATTTGTACTTTGGGTGAATGGACCCTTTAACATGTAGATAGGTAGGTCTGTCTGTCTGTCTGTCTGTCTGTCTGTCTGTCTGTCTGTCTGTCTGTCTGTCTGTCTGCCTGTCTGTCTGTCATAGCACAAATAAAAAATATTTCATCCTTTACAGTCAAGTGTAGAATATGTTGGGAAACTGTGAAAAAAGTAGACAATTGAAAAAGACTTGACCCACTTATGTTTCGTCAGCTCAAAGTACTGCCAGTTGGCAGTGGCAAATAGATTTTTTTTCATTAATTCATGCATTCGTTATAATAGCAGAGCTATATAGTTTTCAAAATGCAAAGTTGAAAGTGCTTCTGGGTAATAGCTGATTAATGCTGATGCATTTTGCTTATCTAGCAGATTCGTATAGGGCTGGTGTTAACCACGGGGGGTGCGATACATATCTGTAGACCACAGAGAGGTTCTGCATACGTTATGAGCACCCTCCAAATCTGTGCCAATCCTCTAACAGCCGTGGGTGTTTGCCAGCGGCTGTCTATCAAAAGAACTTAAAGTGATGAACAGTAAATAGTTACATGCTTCACAACACACTGAAGATGTAGTAAAAGCCATATACAGTATATAGATGGATACACACACATATCCATAAATAAGACACTATTCCAATGTTCTGACTATTAACTACATGCTACTGAAAACTGAAATGTTGCCTCTTAAATGGAGATAATCTAAGTAAGGGCTTAGATTATGATTTACTATGAATGATTTTCCAGGGAACTTAAAGGTTTTGGCAAAAATCTTTATTTTCTCTAATGAGTGAGCACAAACTTGGCTGAAATGAGGCCTCAGTCTGAGTGTCTGGGAACACACTTGTAACTGCAAGACCAAGCCAGTTGGCAGAGGAAGCCAGAAGTAGTTAGCGTCGCTTAAACAGTGCCAGTGCACTACACTGTTTAGTCTTCGCACCGCATCTAATGAGTCCTCTCAACATAATTCATCACGTTTTCTCCTCGTCTGAACCCCAAGAAAAACAGTGTCGTGTTCCCATTTAATGTGAGCCACAGGTATCGCTGACGGGTCGCGTAATCCGCTTCTCATTTGCATCGCTTTGTAGAGCAAAGCACTAATCCGCAGAAAAAACACAAACTACTTCCCTCAAGGAATTTTCATCTTGACCTGTAATTGAGTAGAACAAAATTGAGCTGCGTAGATTGTCTGACTCTGTGTGTTTGCATATGTATGCGTGTCGGTAAAGGAACGCAGCTCTTCTCGTTTCCATTTACTGACTCTAAAGCAAACATTTTTCCTTATTGGAGTGTGTGAGTGAGAATGGCCCTGCAATTACCTGACGGATCAGGCGTCGTCTCCCAGTGCAGGTCTCCGTCTTTGTCCCTGATCCAACCGCAGAGGCCATCATCAAAGGAGCAGCTCAGATACCCCGACCCTGAAGAGAATAAAACACACTTTTCAGAGAAGTGCACACACATGCAAAGAGGCTTCATTCTTCTCTTTGTGATGCTTCACAAGAGCCCTTCTGTGTGACTCAGACGTTACCGGGAGCAAGAGGACTGCTCCTGCTCCTTCTGATGTGCATGATGACACAATAAAAATGTAAACATTTATTGTACTGTCGAAATCATGGAGGACAAATGAAGTGGAAAAGGAGCTGCGTAAATCTCAAGTGAAATGCATTCATCTAAAAAAAAAAAAAAATCACAAATGTTTGTATGATTTGCTGGAATTGCTGATATGTCCGTGTGTTTTTATAAAAGTGAGTGTACTTATACATATAGCCTATTGTATGCCTACCCTCCACCATAATAAAATGCTTTATAGTGACAAAAGGGAGGTATAATATTCAATGACTGATGATTTCTTTCCAAGTGATGATGCCTAGACAATAACATTAAGGGAATGCAGGCTAAACAGTTGCGGCATCATCCATGCATTGTTGTACAAATTGGTTCAAAGATAGGAATAACATCCATCATTTTGTCCCTGAAATAGGGTTTCTGCAAAACATTTCTCAGTTAATTTTCTGAGCCAATGAAAATGCCTTCTCACTTGACACCGCATAGCAAACGACGCGCCGTGAACCAAAATAAACACGTAACTAAACCATTAGGCAATTTAATCTGCATACCATTGACATCAATAAATCACATCGAGCAAATATGACAAACAAAATGCTGTCTCTTCACAAAAGCTATTCTCTTATTGTTGCTTTAGGAACTCTACACTGAGTACAATGGTGCTTATGAGCGGAGCACGGATGTGCTTCAAAATGATCAATTAATCATTCAAGCAGTCAAGCAATCAAGCAAGCATAATGTGAAAAGTGGAAAAGTCTGGCAGTGCGTTCTGGGCTGTGAGCCATTATTTAAAACGGATACAGCCAGATGTCATGTGTCACCTCCTGGTGAAAGGCCGATCAAAACACATCTGGTCACTATAATATCTTCGCCTCGGCAGCAACCACTGCAGGAGTTGATTGTCAGTTTCATTTTGCAGATACCAAATGCGGCTCGTTCGTCATCATTTGAGGTCCGCTACGAGCAGGGCTGATTGTCTCTGTCAAATGTGTTGTGTTTACCTGGGTCGTCCTTGGCTTCATCTGCCGTGTTGCCGAGCTCAATGTCAAAGTCGACGCCGAGGACGGTGTTATGGCCGTGGTTCCGAGGGACTGAGGAGAGAGGTCAGAGACGCAGGTTTAGATAAAGGATTAACAAAGGTATTATATTTGCTCAGTGTCAGCCCTGCTTGTGGCTATTGTGTGGCTTTGTTTCATCACTCTACAAGGACTCCGCAAGGATGAATCAATGTCATGGTTTAGTGGCTGCATATCCAGAGCGGAGCACATTTAACAACACAGCACCAGACCAGAATACCTTAGAAAACCTGCAGAAACACCAGAAGTCAAATGTGAATCATAACAAGGAAAAGGCCGATGGTTCATCTGACGCAACGTCTGGGCTGCAACACAACCTGGAGCTACAGTACATGCACACACACACACACACGCACACGCACACACAAACACACACACACACACACACACACCGCCGGTCCTGAAATAGTCTCTTTCCTTCTCCAATGGGGTCACACTGCCAAAAATACTATAAGCCAAGCTGTCTTATTAAAGGTCGAATGACAAGTGAAGGACAGAAAGTTGTTTCTTGTACTTTTACAGTGGAAAGAATTTTGTGGCGAAACACTTTTTGTCTCTTTTACTCTTTTACTCTTTTACTCTATTAGAGTGAAAGTTGTCTTTACTGTTTTTAAACTGCCTTTATGAAGAGGTTCTTCATGAAGAAAAAGTGTCCCAAAAATGTGAAATACAGATAAACATAATCTTAGTATGTATTGCATTTGCAGATGAGATAAGTCAGTGGAATTTAATTGTACAAACTATCACTAAAACTATTCCTATAGCATCCCAGGCAGATTCTCGCTCCTATGCCGTGAATGCGCTGTACTGTAGCCTGCATTTGAGTGCAGTCCTCCCCAACATGTGCCCCCTCCAGTCAGCCTGAGCACTGAAAGGGCGCATCCTCCCTCACGCTGGGTCACAACCGCCTGGCAGACCGCAATGTAGTCTGACAGTCGAAGGAATCTGACAGCGGGGAGGTCACACTCACACCAGGCTCTCCAGCAATCCCGGGCATCCAGGTCTCTGTGTGTGTGCGTCTCTGTGTTTGTGTGTGTGTCTGTGCTTTTAAGGAATGAGGCCCCCCTGGATTTCTCATGTCCGGTCATAGAGCAGTTATATAAAGAGTAAATACGGCGATACGCCAGTTAAGGGAGTAATTTGAACAGTGACACTGTGACTACAAGTATAAAATAGCTGTGTTTGACTCTCCTATACTGACGGGATAGATAACTTGTGTAATTAATATAATTCTTGCAAAGAAACTGTGTAGTTTGGTATATTTGTTTTCTCTAATGTAATTTTCTGTTAAAGAGTCAGTTTTAAAAAAAGTACAAAACATGTGAAGTATATGCATGTCACATTGACTATATAAAAATGTAAAACTCATCCAAATTGCTAAAAAAAAGAGGTTTCTAATACAGTATGAATGGAAGAATGGAATTACGTTTGTGCTGCACAAATCATTGAATATGTAGATTTGAAAATTCAGCAGCCGTGTGTCTTTCTGGTTCCTTTGTATGATCCACAGACCTCACTGTTTTCACACAGTTTTCATGTGACTTTTTTCTTCAGTAGAAAGTAGCACAAATGAAAACTTTTCACAGAAAGGTCAGTGGATTATCCAGAGTAACAGGGACACTGTTTCTGCAAGGCCACATTTCTTGATGGTTTTCCAATGAATGCCTTTAATTCCATTCACCTCCATCTTAGGGGAGAAATCTCAGATATCTCAAAACCTCAGTACATAAAACTGTAACTCTCTGCATGGATAGGAACCACCAGAGGTAGGTTTGTAAGTGACCCTGTAAACAACTTATTTGTCCAACCACTATGTTGAAACACAAACTAAATGTCGCTCCACTGGCCAGCCTTGTTATTTTACCTCTTCACCTTTTGAGGTTCATTTCATCCAAATATTGAGGTCAATAAAAGCTGTTGGTGGGATTTCCTGTTCTGCCAAAATGTTCAGCAATAAACCAATCCCTGACTCTTTCAAGGTTTGGAGACAAACACAGCATACTTCATCATTTTGATTGTTTTCAACAGATGCCAACATCCCCTTTGTTGACATGATGTTGAATCATTGTATTCATATTTACTGTATTACTGGGTGAAAACCTTGAATCTGTAAATGCCAACTTTTATGGAGCTTAGGTAAACTGTGTTATTTTAAACTTAATATAAATGCATTTTTAACGAGAGATTATTTGCTATTGATTGATAGAGGATTGTTGAAAGGGTTTTATTGGCGTCAGAGGATTACGGGTTTTCTCATCCTTCAGAGGAGCTCCTTTAAAGAGAAATATATTTACATTTTGGGAAATATATCATTCATTTTCTTGCTGAGAGTTAGCTGAGAAGATTGATAACACTCTTGTCTATCAATCTAATCTTCTAGCACAAAATTGAATTTGTGTATTTCCCAAAACATTGAACTATTCCTTGAACTATTCCCGAACTGAAAATAAGAAAAGGTTGCAGGAACAAGGTTTATAGACACTAATGTTGCTTGTAGAGGTTCAGTCTAAAGCCAGCGTGCTCTGACTTCAGTACACACCTGCACTTGAGGCACAGCTGAGGCGTTCTTCGTGCCATGAGGCTCTTATTCAAATGATTCCTATTTCCGTCTAATTATTTGAATAATCACTCAGCGGTGTCTCTCCTCCCTCCCTCTCTCGTCTTATTCAAACCATCTTCAGGAAGCTCTGATTTCTAGAACTGCTCTGCCGTGATGCGAACTATTAGATTGATGTCTCCCTCAAGCAGTGCAGACAGGTGTTAATGTAATCTTCTCTCCTCTTTCCTTTTTCTAATTATGTGACGCCATCTGGCAAGGTGGGTAGGAACCGCACTATCTCACCTCTTATTCTGTACTTTGCTGTTGCATCTCACCAGATATTTCTGTGTTAAAGGAGCTTAATGTTTTGGTTTTGGTAAACACAGATTTTTGTTGTGCCTACAAGCGAGCATGACACAAAAAACACTTCGATCTATGTTAAATTACAATTTTAGTGCAATTCATACTGTTGGTGCATCTGGACTAAATATTCTCACCTTCTGTTGCTTTTTCTGTATGGCACTATATCATAATAATGTGCAAATCTACTGAAACTACACATGTTTGAGTAGTTCCTGGTTAATCTGTTTGTTGAGTCTTGTCTATGGCACTCAGCGCTTTAAAGTTAACTTATTCCTACTGAAGAAGTAAATCTTTAAATGTGAGATTTTTTTTTAAAGGCCAAGTAATTTCCCACTGGGCAGTGTAATTTTTAGCAAATGTTACTCAAAAAGGAGTAAATAGTATTTAATTATTAATAATAATAATAATAATTTGTTGAGAACTATTTTACACTGTGGATGAATATGCATTTGGTGCTTTTTTGGTCTTTTCATGGGATTTGTTGACAGTGAGAACAACCCGGTCTCACAGGAAGGCGTATAAATAGCACGATATTACACGGACATTTCATGTGTCATTTGTACGCGACTTTTCGCGTGTCATTTGTGCGCCATGCAACAAAACTACGGTAACATTAATGGTTAGGTTTAGGCAACAAAACCTTTTAGTTAGGTTTAGGAAGAACGTCATGGTTGGGCTTATAATAAGTACAATACATAAGAAATAAATTAAACAGCGTAACATAAATACCGAAAACACATTACAAACATCACTAACCTTAAAAAACACCGGTCTCCTGGTTAAAATGTGTCTGTTTGTTGGACCCATCCACCTCCCCTCCTGCCCATCATAAGCAGTCTTTCTCCCTCTTTATTCTACATCACTAACTGCCGCTGCGTTTACATTGCAATCAGTACAGACTACATGGTGTACAAATGACACGCCAAAAGCAAGACAGGTGTTCTTATTAAACGCTAAATGCCTTGTGCATTATCGCGACATTCATATGCCTTTACGTGCAAACGGGCTGGTCAGAAAAATATTAAATACCAGCCTTTCCTTTCAAAAGTTGTTATAAAAAGTGTTTATCTGCAGCCAAATGATCTATCATATAAAAAAAAAAAAGAAAGAAGATAATAGTAGTGTGTGAATTTGGCCCTGAACTGAATATTTCAGTTTCAAGTCACAGAGATTATCTCATTAAAAAACAATTCAGCGTTATGAAAAGGTGCATGTATTTAACACTGAGAAGAAATCAGCACATGATTGCAGTGATTACCTTCTTTGTCAAAGCAAAGAAACAATCTCAGCAACCTCTCATTACTACAGTGTTTTTATAATTCAATTCTATAAATTGCTTTTTGATCGAGAACGTCAAACTAAAACAAAGACTGATGATGCATTTTTGAATGTAATTGGTGTCACAGATACATGCTTGGCAGAGAGTTTGGTGTGACAGGTGGATAAACAACAGTCTGGCTGAGTGTTTGTTAACTGAAGCCAAAAAGATAATTACCTTGAGAGGAAAATATTCTCACTTTAACACTTAGCACCTTCTGCAATTATAGAAACTAATTTATCATCTTGTAAAAATTGGCATTATTTCTTCATTAATCTGCGTTTCATACTGCAATATGGGGGTGGATATATCTTGATTGAGAACACATGAGAAGGTTACAGCGAGACAACTACTTGAAAGCATTAACACACAAAGCTCTCATTGCCTTATAATGAATCTGATAGACCTTTGATTTCAACCATTTTCACCAGTTTACATTAAACACAATCTTCAAATTTCTTGCTAAATGTTTAGCGTGAACTCTTTCCTGTTGTTAGCTGGCAGATAAACTGTGTACACGGGAACTGACTGCCAACTGCTGTGTGCACATATTCATGTGTTTGAATACAAAATGAATATGATAATACACATCATCTGTCGGGTAAACATCACTACTGATTCCCCAGATGGTGACATGTGTCATAATAAACAAAATGTTCCAGGATTCAGATGAAGAAATATGCAAATATGCTCCAATTTGGTTAGAGGAAACCTGTCAGGGAGCTGATGAAGACAAATAAGTGCCTTTTAATGTCAAAGTCTGTGACCCAAAATAAAAAACGAGATTAGAACCTGCTTATACAACAAGTTATTATGTTTTCTGAGCTATTTAAGATCATCTAATCAATATTTTATATGATCAATGCGTACTTCTATATGTGTTATGTGAAGGGTGTTGCTCGTAGAGATGAACCCACAGAGAATCATCAGTCGACTCAGCTATACGGAGCGTTTTAGCATCGTTCGGCTCATTGCTTTGCTTCTACGGCTCACAACTTTGCTATTTTGGTTCACTCTCACTGCTCTCATCAGTGTCATTTCCAGACACAGCAGTACTCTACCAGTACCAGTACCACTGTACACTAACTACTCAGTAAGAAAAAGCAGTCACTCAAAGTTAGCGACTAGCTGGTGGACATAGTGGAGCATTAAGCAGAGCCAGATAATTCCCCCAGGAGTTGGTAGAGACCAAAAACAGAGCTAAAAGGAGAATAAAAGTGGGACTTATTTTTTGTTTATTTATAATAATGCTCCGTATCTCCTGGATGTGTAAATAGGCAACTGTTTGCTAAAAGGTTAACTATAACAACTTTATGAGGTGATAATATGTCAATGTTGTGTTTATAGCTTCATGTACATGTACTGCCCCCTAGTGGCAAAACAAATAAATGAATTCAGGTTTGCTTACATTATTCATATTTGTAGAGAGGGCTATAATTACACATGTGATCAAAGACACAAAATGCTGATTCCTCATCTATAACTCAAATCCTTCAATTATGTTTGTGAATAACTCTTAGATTTAGATGGTCAAGAACTCATGTGTGTATTTAAACAGACTGTTCTCCTACACCATTTGTAGCTAAACGTACGAAAAGTAAGTAAAAGCACTGCAAATCGTATTTATCCCACTAAATCAATTTGTATGTAATCCACGTAAACGCTGCGTAGGGAGGAGGTCGGGGTGGATGGGGGGGGAGACTAGCGTTCGTATCCTCTGTGAAACCAGGAGCCGACGTTGATTTATTTATCACGTAACTCTTTTCCTAAACCTAAGAAGTTTTGTTGCCTAAACCTAACTAAGTGGTTTCCTGTGAGACGGAAGTTAACTGTGCTGGACATTCCTAGGAAAACACACAAAAAATGAGGAATAACTTTAGGTAAGACATCATACAAACCGTTGTATGAGGTGTAATGAATGTCATCTATGTAAAACTAAAACTGAATAAAATATAAATTGAGTTCTTACTGTGGACATCCCCTCTCTGTTTGGTGACCTCCTTCTGGATGGTGTTGTCTACAGGTGTGACCGGTGGCGTTGTCGGGGGGCGTCTGGTGGGAGCCACTGGCCTTGTTGGGATGTAGGGCTTGCGTGTGGGTGCTGGTGGCTTCCTGGTTGGGATAAAGGGCTTCCGGGTGGGAACTGCCGGCTTGCGTGGAGGTGGGGTGACCCTCTTTGGAGGCAGAGGTGCTTTGGTCGTTGTCGTGGATGTCGTGGTTATCGAGGTTGTCGTGGTTGTGGCGGCAGTTGTTGTTTTAGGGATAACTGGGAAGATTCTCTTTTGAGTCACTGGTGGGCGGATGGTGGTGGTGGTCCTCCTCTGATCCATGTCGGGGATGCGGTTGTGATGATTTGGAGGCAGTTTTCCCGGTCTCGGGGGGTCAATAACCACCTTAGGAATGGCTGAAATAATAAGAGAATGCAGATGGAGTACTGAAATATGAGCACTTAAATGTTAATGAGGCATACAATTGCAGACTAACTGCACTGATTAGTCTGCCTTTTGCACGGAGGGCTTTCTTTCATCTACTGAGACTTCTCCTGATATCTATTAACTAAATGTTAGCATCCTAAAACAAATTGGGTGTCTCAAATCTCACTGAAGCAAAAGCTCACACAAGAGAGGCGCATAAAATCATCACGCTGTGAGTTCACAATCATTCAATTTGGGGCTTTTTTTTTAAAGATAATTCTAGACATATTTTCCTCAATGGGACTGTTAACAGAGAGACACAGGGATGACCGGGTGCCTTCAGAAACTCACCCACAAAGACACCCCAAGTTCAGTGAATTTCTGCTTTTGTGAAATCAATATTGCTTTCTGACAGTGTCTTTTTGTATCCGTTCATGGGCTCGTCCTGATTAGTGATTCTTTGTGTGTTCATAGCCAGAGGCCTCGCAGCATCAGGCTAAAGCTGCTCTGTGTGGAATGATCTCTACTCTCAAACAGGCTGCTGTGCCCCGGAGATCACCCTCGCTCTGCTGATGTCATCAACGTAACACCTCCTTCGCCTTTGTTCCTGCGCACATTCTTCACGTCAGGAGCAGAGACAGAGACTGGGGGGTTGGTGGTGGTGCAGGGGCTTCATAAGGGTTTCATGAGTGAGGAATGAGAGTGGACAAAGGCAAGAGGTTTGAACTGAGAAGTTATTGCCTCCTCAGGTTGCAGGCGACTTTGATATGTGATACACCGATAGGATATTGCAACTCGACTCCCAGAGCACTTGTGGCTCCCACCCCCCTTGGGCAGGCGACGGTGAAATATTTGCAGCGTGCTATTCGCCAGGAGGCATCCTCTCTGCTCTATGGACTGTTACACTAGTTGTGTCTGTTAGATGATTAAATAACTGTGGAGAATAAATGACTTCTTGTCCACTGAGCTGCTGTAAAAACCTGCAGACGCGCAGACTAATGAACTGTGTGTCAGCAAGCAAAATGAGACCAGGAAAAGATATATTTCACATTTGATGATGAGTCTTTTGGCTGATTAAAATGGCCAGAAGTAAAAAAAAAAAAAAAAGGAGTCACTCTGGGCACATGTGATAAGGGAGCAGGGTGATTTAAGTGATGACTGACAGCCTTTACAAAGAGAGGAATTTCAGTCCCGGCTCTGTGCTTGCAAGGTTATTCCTCCCTCTTTTTTTTGCTTTCTAGCTTTTTAAGAAACACGGGCAAAGAAAACAAAAATGTGAGGCCCCGTTCCTCTTTGGAAAAGTGAGCATCGGGGCCAGGGGTTTTGTTCCCGTTTCTTACGTTTGCAGTCGTGGCCCATCCCCCTGTAGCCGTCTTTGCATTTGCACTTGTATGAGCCCGGCGTGTTGTAGCAGGAGGCGAAGCTGCTGCAGTGGCTCTGACCTAAAGAGCACTCATCCACATCTGAAAGATAATGGAAACATATCAACATTCAGCTACCGGGTGCAAAAGTAAAATAAATATCAGACATGAAAGTAGAATGTCAGAGGATAATTGCTTCAGAACAACTTCAAGGAGGGCTCAAAGTTGATGTCATACGTACGGTTAGTGAAACCGTTTTAGTGAATAACTTTGATCCCTCTATTAATGCCAGGGCAAAAATCATCAACAGAGTTGTTTGTTATAAAAATCATCCCTGAGATCGAGCTGCATGTCCTTAGAAGCATTTTAACAGCAACGTTTCTTTCTCTCTTTTTTAACATTTGTTCTAAAACATGAATAAATAAAGATTGGAGATGGTGCATTTTCCAGATGCTGCTAAGATAGATTCAAGGTAACCATGTTGATATGTATTGAATATTAATTTTAGATGGCATGTATTCATAAGTATGGTGTGTATATCACTGAAGTGCACTGCAGGGGTAAAGTTTAATAACATGAAACAGAAACGGTAGTTTGAATTAGTTCTGCAGTATTAATAGTTAATTAAATAAGTATTCTGAAGTGGTTTCAGTTTCTCCTTAATTATTATGTATTTTCTTTATTTACTATAATTACGGAGTACTTTCCAAACATAAAAGAAAGGAATCAGTGATCCTACTTCATGAGACAGCCTCAACTGACTTTTTGATTTAGCTGTTTTGATTTTGAAAACACTTTCAACATCCTAATCAGTGGTATATTTGATTATGATGCTATACTGTAATATTGCAGGTGTAAATACAGTCAAATCTACGTCTTAAAAAGTAGTTAGCACCAGTGGTGGAAAAAGAGTAAACATAGCAGTACCTCAGTATAAAAATACTCTGTTACAAATAAAAGTTCTGTATTAAAGGGACTGTTTGTAACTTTGTAAGCGTATAAATGTAGCGGGTCGGCACATATGCGCGTTCGCGTGTGGCCGCTGCCTCTCCTCCTCTGCCTGCTCGCCTTCACTCAGACAGCGTGCGCGTTCTCGCTCAGCTCGCTCCACCTCTAGACGTGAACGCGCGCTCACTCCACACTGCAGAAGATTTAGTTTAGCTCTGAGAATATCTAGTGAATGTACAGTGGACGTTTGTGCAGAAATAAATGCTTCAGCTCCTCCAGACCAACAGAGGTTTCCCGTGTCTTGTGAAGTGACGGAGCTGTACAGAGAGTTATGTTGTCTTCTCGTTACCGACCGGGTGCCGGTGTCTCCTCTGCTCTCTCTGGCTGCGGGCGGAGAGAGCAGGGAGACACGCTGCAGAGCCCCGCTGCCTCAGCCTGCACTGAGACAGGAAAAGCCAACACTAGGATCAGATCTAAATCATGGTCATGGAGAGACCTTCGTCTGGTCAGCTAACATTACTGCCAAGCAGCTGAAATATAGAGTGATATTGTGGTTTTAGCTGACGTGTGTTGCCTCACTGTGTTGAGCTATGCTCGTTCAGGTATATTTAGAGCGAGCAAGCGCGAGCCCGACGCTGACTTTCGTTGATTTCACGGCCACAGGTGTCGCTGTTAACAAGCATTTCTG
>CAKAKR010033455.1:0-17621 GCA_916700685.1 Adelosebastes latens
TCTGGGACTTGGGATGGAAATTATATTAAAGTTTAGTTTTGAACCCGAACAATCTCTGTCACATCAAGGTTTCTGTGTTCCAGTTTTGCCATGCTGTCCCAATGTACAGTGTGAAACTGCTGCTCAGAAGTAAAGGTGAAAAGTGCAGATGGTGTCCGCTACTGCCTTCAACACCTGGTCATGGCGCCATGTGTACTGTATATCCAGTTGTTGGCATCAGAAATACTTTTGCAGAACTTTTTTTCTACAGGAAGCTGACAAACAGATGTGTCATACAGTATATGACTGTATGTGTGATCAAGCGATGATAAACCAACCTGATAATGTTGGCAGCTGCCTTTCTTTCCTGTGTCAGGAGCTCTGGGTCATGCATCACCTCCTCCAGGAAGCTAATTACCCGCATCTTCAGCTCTGTGTTCAGCTCAAAGTCCTGAGGACCAACACAGGAACAACAGCAGAGTCATCACAGAACAGAAGTGTTGTTTTTCTTCCACAAAGGAAATAGAATTGAAACAAAGGAAACGATAGAAGGAAAGGTGAAGTGTACCTGCGAGTGTTTGGAGACCCAGTGACGCAGCACATTTAGGACTCTGTTTGTTGCAGCTCTCCTGATAACAAACTCTTTGTCCCCATTCCTCTGGTCTGTAGGAAAACCTGGAACAAGGTTTAACAAAGTTACACTCAAACTGAATTCCCACACCAAAGAGCAATCAGCTGTGTATCTGCATACTGATTACTTCCTTTACATCTTGTTATTTTGCTTCCAGATACAGAAATAGCAGTTTATTTGAATATTTAAAGACTATTAAACTGTTCACAACTGGTCCAACATAAAATATGTATGTATGTAAATATAAATGCATGTATCCCCCTCATTCTTTAGAGAGACTTTACTCTTGCTGTGCAATGTTCTTTAATGTTACAATACTATAAGTCAGTGGTTTCCAACCTGGGTGTCCCGACCCCCACTGGGGATCGCCAAAGCTTCACGGGGGTGTAAGAGAACTTTTAAAAAAATATATATACAGTTGGCCTATATCTCAGAATTTCATTCATTTCTGTGAAGAAAACTAAATTTAATTGTTATTTTTAAAGTTTGGATTATTATTTAAGATATAAACAGGATAAGGGCAAGATGAAGACCTGAACACAAGCTATATTCACAGAGCCTCCCCTCTTTGCTAAACAACCTCGTCCTGCACTAGAAAAGTACGCAGTTAAAACAACCAAAGAGCCAATAGCACAATGGTCAAGCGTCAGGGAGAAAAAAACACTGAATTTGTCAAAAAAAAGCCTATTAAGTAGGTATGATTTTTAAAAATTCAAAATGAATATATAATACAGAGAATTGCATTTAAAAGTCCGTAAATATAAGAGGAAACTCATCTCTGATGCAATATTCACAGGAAATAATCTGCTCAAAAGTCATCCAAATCGCTCGTTTTACACAAACTTCCTGCAGTTATTGCGTTCACTATTTGGGTTAATTGTACAGTTTATCGGTTGTTCTGTCCTGTTATTGTTATGCATTGAATATAATATGAAATATCCATAAAATATGTAACTTGGTCAGGGGTCGTCAGATTACTCATTAAGGAAAAAGGTTGGGAATCACTGCTATAAGTTATACTGATGTCGAAACTAACAGCATTAAGGATGTGATGTGGAGAAAGCTTCACAGTAACCTGACATATAATAAATCTGGCAGTATTATCCCAAAACAAGTGAATTACAGTTGATAACTTTTCATTATAGCTTTGCCACATGCCGAAAAAACACCTACAGTTATATCAATGAAAGAAAGAAAAAACATTCAGGTGGTAAAATTATATTTGTTTGTTTCTTAATACAAGAGTGAATATAAAACCAGTTTACAAATGACAGTTAATATCACTGAAACAGGTGCCTAAATGATGGCATAAAATGAACTTCGCATTTCTAATATGTTTGGAGGCCCCCTGGTGGTCATGAGGCATAAAACTGCTTATGCTTTTGTTTATCTAATGTATGTCACTATGGCTGAACCAGAAATTAACTGTTTACGAAGTCGTCTGGTGTCTAATCAAGGAGTTTTTTGTGTTGATCATACT
Source organism: Adelosebastes latens (assembly GCA_916700685.1). NCBI lineage: Eukaryota > Metazoa > Chordata > Actinopteri > Perciformes > Sebastidae > Adelosebastes > Adelosebastes latens. Next base: position 2,091 of record CAKAKR010033455.1, read on the forward strand.
AGATTTGAGTTTTCTGTAATCAGATTACAGTAGTTTACTTTTAATTCCATAATAGTCCTCAACAAGCATTTCTGTAGCATCCCCTCACGCGACTGACCTGTGCTGGCGAGCGACATACGACGGTACTTCTCCTTGGTTGGCGTGCCTTCGTTGGCACCAGCGGTGGCGATGGCGAAGGCCGAGGCGGCAGAAAGGGCACTGCGGTTATTATCCAGCTCCCGGCAAGATGACACCACCATGCCATTGTTGAAGGAAAACAGGGAAAACTCTACAAACAAAACAGAGATACTTTTATGAGACTCTTTATTATTGTTATCAAAAGGTTAAAGGATACTTCCAGTTAATTCAGAACATTTTCTTTGACAAACACCGATGTTACAACCCTTTCAGTGAACATTTCCGAGCATCTGACAAGATTAGGCTGAAACGGAAATTGAGGGTGGCTCATCAGTTAGGTGATTAAAGGTAAGGTATTAAATATTATTTGTGTATAATCAAACTACGTTGTTGACCAGTGGAGGGCAACAGAGAGCTAAAACAGACCCAGCGCAGTGTGTCCTACAGCTCGTGGCAGTGACGGTGTACAGTCTGCCTCTCTGCCTCCCTCCCTTCCTCCGTTCAGCCGGGGGCGGTGTAGAAGAACATGCACATCGTTGCTAAGGTACAAGGTTTCCTTCCACCTACTCACACAAGGCACTGGCTTCCCTTGTATCCAGCACCGTGGGAAGAGAACACACTGGGGATGAATTGTGCCTGACTACCTACGGGGTGGATGCTCCCTCTCTGTGCGATACGGGGAGGGCCAGGAGGCTGTGGGTGGTTTTTATCAAGACCTTATTTGGCTATAGTTACGCTTGTCATATTCTGAAAAAAAAAAAGTTTGCTATACAGTCCACTGCAGCAGGCTTTATTTAGCTCTATGAATTACTCTTCTCATCTCAACGTCTCAGCACTTCTCACATGCACAACCTGACTCTGCTGGATGGTAAAAATGGATCTGATGGTAAAAAATTACACTGACACCTCATGTTGCCTTTGATATTATTGATTTCCACTGAAAACGTGATTCTGACCTGAAATGTACCTTTTTCTTCTATTCTGAGACAGCTGCCAGTTTCCCTGCTTTGTTGACATCTTTTAAAGGAACAGTGTGTAACATTTAGGGGGATCGATTGGCAGAAATGGAATATAATATTAATAGGTATGTTATCATTAGTGTATAATCACCTGAAAATAAGAATCATTGTGTTCTTGTTACTATAGAATGAGCCCTTTATATCTACATAGAAAGCAGGTCTTTTTCCACAGAGTCCGCCATGTTTCTACAGTAGTTCAGAACGGACAAATCAAAACACTGGCTCTAGAGAGAGCCTTTCACGTTTTTACGTTACCTGAAGGCCACCGTAGTTCTCCGACACGCTTATGAAACTGCGGTAACGTGAGCCGCAGAGTGCAAAACCGTGGTACCGCCAGCCGCCGTATGACTTCCATTGCTCCTAAAGTAGTGTTATTATGGTAAGGATGGCCTCTGAGCAAGACGAACTGTGTTACTACGGTTTTGCACACGGCGGCTCACGTTAACGCAGTCTTGGAAAGGGAGGAGTGAGCAGAGGGGTACTCAGTTACCGCTAGATGCCACCAAATCCAACAAACTGTACATTTAAAGCAATAGTTTGACATTTTGGGAAATACGCTTATTCCCTGTCTTGCCTAGAAACAGATGAAATCGATACCCCTCTCATGTCTGTAGAGTAAATATGACCTGCCGCCAGCAGCCGGTTAGCTTAGCTTAGCACAAAGACTGGAAACAGGGGAAAACTGCTAGCTTGTCTCTGTTCAACTGTAGCCAAATCTGTTCACTTATTAACAACATGTTGAGGTTTTACTGGGGGTTATGGTTAATTTGAGAGCTTTAGAGGTGCTGGTAGATGGATTTTGTTACCTTTGGAAAGAGCCAGGCTAGCTGTTTCCCTCTGTATCCAGTCTTTATGCTAAGATAACCTAACCAGCATGAGAATGGTATCTTCTCATCTAACCCTCTGCAAGAAAGTGAATAAGTCGTACTATTGCTTTACGCTTGATACTTGTGTGTAGTCACTACTTTACTGTCACTGCTGGCTCTTACACAGTCAGGAAATATCCTGCCTGACCTGTATATGAATACCGGCTGGTGTTACTTCTGCAACAGGTCTTTTCAGTGCCGTTCCACTGGACAATTGCTCTTTTTTAATTTTATTTCATTTCAGTTTGACTGCTCATTTCATATTATCTGGTTTTAAATCAGGTAATCTCTCAGGTGGAATGATGCATTCAAGTGCTCATAGAGGATGTAACATATAGAAATAGTGGGCCTGTTAAATGTGCCTCATGTTACTAATGGTTCTTGTTATTGATATGATCTATTATTATTGATTTTATTTTGTCATATTCTAATTGGCCAAGACACTCCACTGGCAAGTACTCTATGTCACTAGCGCTAAGCTACTGTAATTTGCCAGCTCCTACATTCTCGCCAAGTTACTTAACGTACTTGCCAACACGTTTGTTTTTTAACTGGTGGGTTGGGATTCAAAAGTAGATCACAAGATGTTCTAAAAGGGTCTCGGACATAGAAGCGCTTTAACGGGACACTGGGTCACAACACGGTGGCGGAAAGACAAACTCATACTGCACCAGAGTTTTTTGACTTGACGTTCTTGGGTGTTGATGGTGATTTGGGAGGAGACATTTCTGCTTCTGTTTCGTCACTCTGGCTTGGGTCCTCATCACATTCCTCTCTCACAGACAGATCTGGACATAAAAAAAAAAGTGTTTCACAATCAAGAACAAAAACAGCAAAGAAGAAATGGACGGGCATAACTGCTGGGTTGGGTTTGGTGGTAGCTGGGAATGATGAGATTGGGGCAAAGAAGACAGCAAAGGCGTAGACTTAAACTGTGAAGACTTCTAGGCCCATTAAGTCTGAAAGACGAATCTTTATGGTCAATAATCATGGTCAGTTTAATTTTATCCCACCGTTAATAAAACATTTGGGTGTACTGCTGCACCTTTGCTGTTCGGTCTCAAATAATACTGTTTAAAGAAGCTTTTTTTTTTACTTTAGACCTCTTACATATGTAAAATATATTCAGTACCACTTTAACCTTAATGGGATGGACAGTAAAAGTTGCTGAGTAGAGGATACGTACAAGATATGAGCATGACAGTGGGCTTGTAAAAATGCTACCACGCTGCACGTGAACCTCATTAAAACTGAGCAAAACCCCTCGGACAGTGATCCTGACCTTGCTTGTTGGGGACAGACTCCTCAGCCTTGCCTTCGGTTTTGGCCTCTCCCTCATCGGGGATTTTGCTGGCCATGGTGCTGGACACGTAGAGCTTGTTGATGTCGAGGGTGGTCTTACTGAAGGGTGACATGGTGGAGTGCATGCTTGCATAGCCATTGGGAGAACAGCTGAGCGCAGCCAGGTCCAGGGCTTTGCCCCCCGTGATGATGGGGATGTTGAGTGAGAGTTTGCGACGGCGGTTGGGCGAGGACGTCTTGGTGATGGAGAGGGGAGGAGGGGAGGAGAACTTGCGGCTGGCACGCGGCGACGTGGGTGGCTCGCCGTAGAGGAGTTTGTTGTTCTGGCTGCTCGCAAAGAAAAGCTCCAAAGAACTGCAGAAGAGGAGGGAATGAAAGACAGAAGGATGAACATTAAGAATCTTTCACTACTAAAAAAACAGCACTTTTGGGATTATCAGTAATTATTCCCAGCGACCTGAATAGGAAAGAGAGGAAAGGGGAGAAATGGTGATAATGGGGGTGCTTGGTGTCGGTACACAGAAGCAGAGAGGGAACACATTAACCACAGGGCTCTTCGGGAGCTCCTGCCTCTTTTATTTAAGCTACATTGTTTAAGACAGCATCCTCCTTGCACTGAGAGCCACCCCCTCTGAAGGCCTATAAATAGCATGTCAAGTGACAGTGTGGGAGGCACGGGTGCTGCCAACAGCAACCAGCCCAGGGGAGGCCCACAGAGACATGGGGAGAGAGAAACAGAGAGGAAAGGGGAGCCAGAGAGAGAGAGAGAGAGAGAGAGAGAAAGTGGGAGAAAGAGACAGAGGTGCAGTGCAAAAAAAAAAAAGCAGGGGCAAAAACAGTGAGACGAAGAGGGAGGGGGCGAGAGAGGAGCAACATAGTGGATATGGATTCCACCACAGCGAAGGCTGCTGGCTGGGAGTGGGCGAATGGGAAGCCTCCAGCCCTGTATGGTGTTAGCTGCTGCAGCCATGTTGTGTCTCCTCGCCTAAATTTGCAAAAACAGTCAAAGAAAGGAGATGAGAATGGCAAATATGGGAATGGGGGAGGCTGAGAGGATAGAGGAGAGGAGATGAGAGGAGAGGAGAGGAGAGGAGAGGAGAGGGAGTCAAAAAGAAAATGAGAAAGCACAAAAAGCAAAGTGGAGAGTCAAGAGAGGACACAAGTAAAGCAGGAAAGAGGAAAAAACGAGAGCAGGAGAAGAGAGAGGAATAGGACAAAAAGAAGGAAGGAGAGAGGAGGAGAGGAGGAGAGGAGAGCAGGGTCTGGGTGCAAAACACCACCATCAATATTTAATACCGTAGAGCTGCTGCAGATGATGGGAGAAAGGGAGGGAGAGGGAGAGAGAGGGAGGGAGGGAGAAGATGAGGAGAGAGGGAGAGGGTGGGGTCCTGCAGCAGAGTGAAGGGTTGCCATGGTGACAGCGCAGCGGAGAGAGGAATGGTCAGACTCGTGGAAAGAAAAATAAAAGTGAGAGAACGGAAAAGGGTAAAAGAGAGGAATGAGGAAGAAGAGGAGGGGTTAGGGAGATGTGGGTGGACGCAAGGCAGGACCCAATTAACTGTGATGGTGGACAGAAGACAAGAGGAGTGGACGTGTTGGTGTGACCTCTCGCTGCCTCTCCTCTAGTCCCTTCTCACCTGGACGGGGTTGCTATGATAGCATGCTGCTTACAGACAGTCCACGTGAGAGCAAAGACAAATCCAGACACAGGGGAAGTCCCACCTTTTCACTGCACCATTACAGCACTGTTGCTGCGTCCTCGGGAGAAAAATGTGTTGAAATTTCAAACTTTGTTCCCTTTTTTAGTTGTTACAAGCTACATGGATTGGCCTCGCAGTGAGGTGCTCAGAGGAGTTTAATGTAACAAACCATTTTAGCTCTCCTACCTAGAAACATTTCATGAAGAGGGACTACAGTAACTCTGAAGTAACTTAATCACAACACTGCTAGAGAGGTAGGCCATGTACAGGCCCTCTGTTTTAGCTTGAGATCAGCTGTTTCTGCTGGTTGAGACACTTTACCTGTTGTCATGCAGAGTCTAAGTTACAGCCATGCTTGCTGCCTAGCTAGTGAGGCTATATGTAGGCACAGTGGTACTTTGAGCTAGTATGGTTACAGCGACAAATGCTAACATGCTGACGTTTGGCAGGTATAATCAGTGGGCAACTCTGTGGTCTGAGAGGTGAAGCCAATGTGGAAGTGCCTTAAATTTGCATTCTTTCTAATAGCCAGCAGGGGGCGACTCCTCTGGTTGCACACAGAAGTCTGATTGTGTAAAAGTCTATGAGGAAATGAGCCTACTTCTCTCTTGATTTATTACCTCAGTAAACATTGTAAACATGAGTTTATGGTCTCAATCTCTAGTTTCAAGTCTTCTTCAATACAGCATGATGTTCATTTAGTAAATTATGGTCCCATTTAGAGTCAAATAGACCATAAAGCAGGGTATGCTTTAGGGCTTTGCTACCTTGTGAATGACAGGTCGCTACCACGGCGTTGTCCGGTCTGGGAGTTGTCCGTGTTTTCGTCTTACAACTTTAACCCTTTCACAGTGTGTTTTCAGTTCATGAAAGTTAATTATAACCTTTTTGCTCACCTAAAAATGTCTTATTCAGCATTCGGTTGTGCTTAGCTCCACCCTCTCGTGTCACCTCTGGTTGCAAAAGACCAAGATGGTGACGACTAAAATGCCAAACTCGAGGCTTCAAAACAGCAGTCCACAAACCAATGGGTGACTACGTCCACTTCTTATATACAGCCTATGGGTATAATGTTTACCATTTTTACCATCTTAGTTCAGCGTGTTAGCATGCTAACATTTGATACTTAGCTACAGCTGAGGCGGATTGGAATGTCAAAAGTTTCGCGAGTATTTGATAATAAAGTTTATTGAAACTGACCTGATGATGACGCTAAAAGAAAAGTCAGAGGATCATCAAAGTCAGTAAGATTCATCCTTTGGGGTCTATGCATATCTGTACAAAACTGTGTGGTAATAAATGCAATAGTTATAGAGATAAAAGATATTTCATTCTGGATCAAGGTGGTGGACCAACTAACTGAGCTTCTAGCGTGGCTAAACAAGTGCTGCTAACTGGTATTCAGATTAATAGGACCCACCTTTGTAGCAGTGTTTGCAACTGTTACGTCAAAGTTAAAGGCATTTTTTATGAACTACAGCTGAAGACTACATTCCACAGATGAGGAATCAAAACCAGGCACACTGTACAGTAAATATGAGGTGACGAAATTGCATTTCCGTGTAATAAATGACCAAACAAATAAAACAATTTGTGTATACACACAGAGTAAGCAGAACAAAACATAAAACGTTGGGTTAGTGTGGACGATTTCATACCAGTGAACTCAACTTAAGCCTCTTGGAATCTCTGGGGATCACTCACCGTGCTGGGATGGCACTGATGGGCTTCTTGTAGATGCAGATGAGCTTGTCCAGCACTACGTCAGCGCTGGTGAAGACTCGGTAGGAGTGGAGGAAGGTGTTCAGGAAGTCGATGGAGAGGAAGCGCAGGTCGGTCAGCCTCTCCAACAAGCGTTCCACGCTGGCGTAGCGGATCTGCAGCACCTTGCAGGAGTTCATCATCTTGCTGAAGCGAATGTCGACATCATCGCAGTACAAGCTGGTGTCCGACCTGCGTTGGGGTTTAACTGAGGTTAGGAATGTGACTCGCAGGGATTTAGCTCCCAGGACTTACGCAGTCCACCTCCAGTCAGTGCACTTTTCTGGTCACGTGTGGGTCAGTGGGTAGAGCATTAACATTGCTATGGGTTTGGTAGTTTGTCCACTGGAAAAAACACTTACAGAAATGATCAGAAAAGACTCATTTTAACTCTAAAAACTGATGCAGCCCACTGGGCTCTACAGACTGTAAATGATTTGGGGAACTGGAAGGCTGGAAAGAGGCCACTGAATCATTCAATCAATTCAATCAATCATGTTTGTTTGAGTGTGTGTGTGTGTGTGTGTGTGTGTGCTCTTGTAATCTTTGTGAGGATCAATTTTAGACCTTAGCGTGAGGAGATTTTTGAAAATTAAAAACATGTCTGGTTTTCACTTGTTTCAATGGCTGTTTAAGGGTCTCATTAGATTAAGGTTGGGTTTAGGCATGTAGTTGTGATGGTTAAAGGGATAGTTTAGGTGTTTTGAAGTGGGGTTGTATGAGGTACTTATCCATAGTCAGTGTATTATCTACAGTAGATGATGGTCGACACGTCCCCAGTTTGGATAAACAGACAGGAGTTACTCCTCGGAAGCAAAGTGATGTACTGCTGTGGACGGGGCCGGCAGCAAAACGTTTTTTAGCCACCTAAAAGAAAGGCTGATTTAAAAAATCAGTATCAGTTTTAGTGTACGCTATATTTAGAATATTTTTGCCGCTTTACTTTGCTGTGAGATGGCCCTTTCCAACGGCGAATTAAAGCCGCTGTATCCATCTATGCTCTCGCCAAAGCCACCAGACTCCATTGAAAAAAACCTGTAATTTTACCTCGCAGAACTCAGGGGTTGCTGGTCTACCGCTGCCTCAATCGGTTAGTTTGTTTGTGCTATTGTGTGACATTGGTGAATCCGAACTAACCAAGACACACAATAACACAAACTAACCGATTGAGGCAGCGTTAGACCAGCAGCTCCTGTGTTCTGCGAGGTAAAATTACATTTTTTTTCAATAGAGTCTGGAAGCTTTGGTGAGAGCATACATAACGGCTTCAGTTCCCTGTCGCAAACATAGACTGTATAGCTGTCTTACGGCAAGGTAAAATGGTGAAAATATTCTAAAGTGTACACTTAAACTGATATTGACTTTTTTAGGTAGGCCTTTCTTTTAGGTGGCTAAAATATTTTTTGCTGCTGGCCCCGTCCACAGCAGTACTTTGCTTTAGTTCAGTTTGGTAACTCCTGTCTGCTTCTCTAAACTAGGGGCGTGCTGACCGTCATCTACTGTAGATAATACACTGACTATGGATAAATATCTCATACAACCCACTTCAAAACACCCAAACTATCCCTTTAAGGATAGAGCATGGAGAGTATGCTATGTCACTGGGGGTCCAAACGTGTGAGAGTTAGGGCACACATGTTCATGCATTTGTCATGTATTTATGTAATGCCAATGCCAATCTCTGTTTGTGCATGTATATTGTACAGTATGTGCATTTCTGCGTGGTGTCAGACTCTCACTTAATCATCTGTGGCACAGTGACTTTACTGTTTTCCTCGAAGGCGTTCATCATCAGACCGTTGCAGCGGATGTTGTCAATGCACTGTAAGGCAAGCAGACAGACAGAGAAAAGGCTCTCTGTGAGTGCAACAAAGCAAACCTGTGGACGACACAAGTTTCTACCCCCTAACGGCCATAAGGCCTGCTCTGATCTAATCTTTGTAATGGTTACCTTCTGTCCTGAAATGTAACTCTATAGAGGAGGTGTCAGATGTTTGCAGCCTCATTCTTACCTCTAATTTTATGAGTTTAATTTTAACATAAACTCTCCCTCATCTAATGATACTTAAGTCAAATCAGCACTTCATTATCCTGCTGTGGGTCTGTTCAGTCTTTAATCACGCAGGTGAGGACGCTTACCTGGCTGATGTCGCTCGTCCACGCCGACTTCTCCTGTCGGGATGAAGCCACCAGGATGACGGTGAAGGGCTGGACGTCTTTGGGCTCCACCATCACTTTAAAGTCCAGGTGCTCTGTGTCCTTTTGCTCCCCTTTGGCTGCAAGGCACAAATTTAACAACCTTAATTTTACAGGGAAAGATAAAATAAACTGAGAGCAAACACTTAAGCAAAGTTCAGTATTTTTTTTCTATTTGTGACTGAGTGTAGCTCAAAGCTCTGATGTATAATTATACAGGTTATGTTCAGGTTTTATATTGATTTGTACATTCAGAAACATTTACCATCACATGTCTGAAATGGCCTGAAAATTAAGAATAATAGAAGAGAATCTTGTCCTGGTGAGATACAGGAGGAAAAATGATCAAGGCGCTCTGTAATAGGGAGTCCAGTTGTGATTTGCGTGGTCTTGCCAATATTGACACACATTCTAGACATTCCCAGACGAGTATTGGGGTCAACATTGTTAAGTGTAAAAATTAGTAGTAAAGCTTTCCACGCTGACCTACAGAAAACCTGCCTTTACACTATACGAACGATTAAATCCCTACATTCATCTAAAGGCAGCAGCAGATTTCTATCTGCAGAGCACCGTGAAAGCACAACACTGTTATTCACAATGATCCATCGTGGTTTCCTTGATTAAATCATGTGCAACCAACACCGTTTCAACCAGTTAACAATTATGAACGTGACTGTTTTGGTTACATTTGTTGGTGCTGAGTCAAGAAACAATATCTTTGTAGAAAAAAACAGTCTACAGGTCTCTCTGGATAGTCATGTGAACAGGATTATTATGGAGAATTGTATCCAAAGGGCTCAAAGAAACTATTTAACTCATCAGAAAAACAATGTTATTTATCTACAGTTTTATTGTACTGATTTATTATAAATGCTAGTTTTTTTTGCTATTCCTAACACAACAGTTACTGTGGGAGAGAAGTGGGTACTAGGAGTCAGGGTAACATTAGGGAAACACTCTGCACAAAATAGTACAATTTGAGTTTTGAGTTTTTGAGTTACAGTTTGTCTTTGGTAAAGTTTGCAAATATTCAGAGAAGGTGATGCAGAGTCCAGTAGTTTATTGAGCTATATGCCCACAACTGTTCCTGTTTCCTTTATGGAAATGTTCTCTGGGCTTTCACAAATGTGAAGAAATATAAAAAATTTATCAAACTGTTTGGCTGAAAAGTGATTTTTTTTCTTATCATTCTATATCTAGTTTTTGGCACATGAGACGACTGTTTTTGCAATACACTCCGTTATATTTTAGGAAAAAACAGTCGTCCCGTGTGCCCAAATACTAGATATAGTATGATTAGAAAATATCTGTACCTCAGAAACTACAAGTATTTGGTATCTATGAACTCATAAGTTGAATATCAAAGATGTGCACACATATGCAGTGTAAAAAAAAAAAAAATCATATGGAAAACATTTAATAAACACAATGTTGTGTTTTTCCTAATTTTTAAAAAATCCTGACTTTGACTATTAATAAAAGTGTGATTTTTCATGCGATCTTAAAATGTCGAAGTTGTACTGTTAGTTACTTGCCTATACTTTGGGCGACTCCGTACCAAATTTCAAGACTTTAGACCAATCAGAACAAATGTTGTGGCTTTTTTCCCCATCATACTAAATATAGTCTTTGGGCACAAATGGTTTAACAGAAAAACTGCATAGTTTTATGTTTAAACTACTATATACAGTACATATAATACAAATTAAGGAACATTTGAATATACTGTACACAGTAACTTACACTCATCATCTGTCCCCTCTGCCTCCTCCATCAGTGTGCAGTCTATGAGAGAGACCGTGCCATTCTGTGACAGGGTTGAAAGGTCACAAGGTCACATACAGTTTGTTACCAGCTAATAGAAAAAAAGATAAACTACTACTACTAATAATAATAATTATTATTATTATTATAAATGATAATTATCAAGTTACATCACATGTCAGTCTATGCTTCTTTTATGTACTTTTATTTAAAAAGTGTAGAGTTTGATAATGTATCTACACACTTACACACACATGACTGACAAATGAAATTTTAAATAATGATACTACATACAGTAACAGTTGGGCAAAGTGCGAGGCTTTGTCAACCTTTTCATTTTCAATGTCTCACCCCTCAATCATGGAAATTGTAATTCCAAACTCCCAAATTGTTTGAATTAGCTCCTATCATTTTAGAGAGGTTTGATCCGTTGTAAAGAAAAAGTTAACCTCACTTTATTGGGTTGTATATTTATAGTATCAGGTCCTCTACTGTACCTTGGTGATGTGAAGTTTTCCCCCAGAGCCACGGGTACAGATGATGAGATGTTTGGAGAAGAGGAAACACTGTCGCTCGCCTTCTTTCTTCAGAGACAGAGAGCCCAGTCGGCCTCTCGTGATCTTCCCTTTCTCGCTCATCGGCACCTGGATCAGGGAACCTGTAGAGCATCACACGCAAGCACGCACCCACGCACACACCACAAGGAAACACATGAAATCTGACTTTGACCTTGATCTTGTAATTGTTGTTTAACCATCGAAAGCCTTTTATGGGAATAATTAATTGACACTCCCTCAGCTATTCCTGTACCGCAAGGTCCACACACCCTTGTATTATCAGGTGTGGACAGTTAAAAGACAAATGCACAACATGTTTGCTCCTACTGTAGCTGTAAATTCACAGAGTAAAATGTGTGTGTAAACATTCACACTTCTGTTGTTTTGTAGTTTGCAGTTACAGTGAAATATATAACAGGCGTGTTTTTGTGCGTCACTATAGTCGATGATTTTATTCACATGTCTGCAGAGATGGAGGAAAAGTGTTGAACATCTGTGTGAGCGTACATGTGATGCAGCACAACAGAAAAAGGCTGCAGAAGAGATGTGTGAGGATGGTGTTTAATGTATGTTGAAGAATTCATATTTAACTGGAATACATTCCTACTTTTGGATATGTTGTTTTGCACATTTAAGACTATGTGGGACAATAAAGTCGATCACAGGTGGTCGTGCTTATCGCTCTTCAATTTCATAATAACAGTACACATTGTGCATTTGTGTTTTGACTTGAAGTCATACTATACGCTCACTCATGCAACAGTTTCCATGAAGACACTATCATAAGGACTCCCAATGTTTTTAATGACTTCCAAAAGAAAATGTTGATTAACTGTCATAATATAAAGTATTTTCCAGTTAAAAACAGCTTTACATTTTGCAAGTTATGTTGCATGCAGTGTTAACGCGTTACAGAAATGTGATTGGGATTTTTTTTCAGTAACGAGTAGTGCAAGGGATTAAAGTTTGAAATTCAATAATAACTTTACAGTTACTAATGTCAGTAACGCTCGTTACTTTGAAATTTAGGGGTCGTCTTGTTTGCTGTCTTACCAGGAGTTAGATGGTGGGTTAACTATCAGTTTGGTCTCTCTGCGTTCAGCGGAGAAACTGGTACAAACAAATCTTTAACAATGAATCTTTAAACTGAACTGACTATTCTGAATCACCATTGTCACTGAACAAATTGGTAGCTTTTAGCGGTGGAACTCCCCTCACCGGTGACTGAGCACCGTTGTCAGCTCAGCTGTGATACACAGTGCGTTACTTCCTCGTTAAAAGTCTATTAAAAGACTGCGAAACAATCATAATCTGATAACTCTGTCATCAATAACAGGCTGCTGAGCTGTTAAACTTATGTACGCTGCTTGTGCAGCTAGTTTTGTATTGAACTGAACGTGACAGTTTGGACGAGAATCCGACTGAAAGTCACAGCGGTATGATCGGTGATGCGTTCACTTACTGACATATGTACTGAAGTGGACGGTGACGCGTCTGCTTAGCTTAGTAAAAACGTAAACAAACTACATAGTCAGTGATTGAATCTTTGACCTAAACTGATCGATATAAGTGATTGTTGATTTCCACCTCTACATGCTAGCTTGGCGCGGGGACTTGAGTTCTAGGATCCTCTGGAAAGCTGTGTCACCATGGCAAAGGTCAGTAAATCCCTCCAAATTGTTAGAGGCTTGTTAAACTACAACATCTCGTTTTCTATTTCTACAACGTTAAGATGTGTGTTTGTTGTTTAAAAGTACCTTTGACGGAGCTGAGTTGAGTAACACAAGTAAAGTAACGTGTAATGTAATGCAGTACTTTGGACGTTTTAAATTATTTTTTCATAATTTGTAATGAGTAATCTATCACAGTTTTCAAGTAAATTGCCCAATGCTGGTTGTGTGACCGTTCTTTAGGTATTGTGGGTTCAGATGTGGCCTCCTTAATTAGATAAACTACACATTTGAATAAATTAATGAGTTTCAGTCTTCAATTCCTTCAACGTTTAACCTCAATTGTCTTTGGTGTATGTGACCTTAAAGTTAGCAGACTAACCAATATAAAAGTCAATTTTACTTACCTTGCCTAACAAATGTCTGACTGGTGTCCAGCAGCACTTCACAACCCTCCACAATCATCCGTTCAATAGCGAGGTTCTTCCTGATGTTCTCCGTCTCGCTCACCTCATCATGCATGATTCTGAAGGGACAGAAGGAATTCAGGTACTTCACAGTTCAAGTTCAATTAATTGTTAATAGAGTATCCCTCCACAAAGTCCCTGTATGAACCTGATAGACATCTCTGTATTAATTAATTCACACTAAGTTTCTTTGAGTTGTAACAAACACTGTAGCACAATGTACAAAATACTTTCAATTGCTTGATTGACTGGCTGACAGCAGATCTACCTGGAAAGTTCCTCCAGTTTTGACTTGGCGTAGTCCAAACTGTTTCTCTCCACATGCTCGTGGGGGGTGTGAGCCAGCAACTCATGCAGCGTCAGGATGTAACGAGGGATCTGAGAGAGAAAGAGAGAGCGATGTTTCTGTTCTGCTGTTGATGCGGCGTTGAGAACCTCAGTTCATTTGAATAGTTTGTTGTGCAAAAGCGCTACGACTGTTTGCACGTCGTCTCATTACTGAAGATCAAGAAACACAGGACAAGTTTTCTATGGTGACGTCTCACAATGGACCAATTTTTTAAAATGTAAAATAGTTTTTTACACAAATAAATAATAAATTGAACGCCTAATAGAGGCATTCGTACTAAAGATCATGATTTAGATTTTTTCATAAAGGCCATAACTGCTGCATTCCTGATGCAACTATAAAAGTTGGAAAGATAACGCAACGATGCACTTTGGTGTTTAAATGTTACACCTGTTGCCCTGATGGGGGAGCCACGATTAACGGTCAATGTTTTTATACATAAAAGCCATCTTCCAGAAATCATTCGTCCAGTTTATACCAAACCAGAATGACAAATACTGTCAAATGGGCATGTGTCTGACTTTAAAAAGACTTGAAATGCAGCTGCATAAATCTTACCAACAGTACAACTATGTATACAAATGAAACAAATTGGCCTAATGAGGCGCTATAGGTCTAACACATAAGTGATATGTCAGACATCACTGTGTGATTTTGACAATACATGGAGGCATTTTGGCCGTGTGCAATGTTTAAAACTATGACACTTGCTGGTTTAACTGTGATGGAATTCAAAGTCAGAAATGTGAAAATGTGAAAAGCCACAGTTGTTGCATCAGATTGCTTTACAATATTAACTTGAAACTTACTGTTTACCAACAGGTAAACCAATGTCAGTTAATTCAGGCCTTCAGAAAAGTAAATACAATATTGCATATGAATATATTTCACCACGTTGTTGTTGGAGCACTACGACATGGAGTTGTTTTCAAAAGGAAGTAAGGTTTATGCGTAAACGTGTACTTTACGGGCTCAATAAGTGCCACAGAATACTTTTATTTAAGTGTGTGTGGATTGTGTAATAAATAATACTGCAGTTATCCACACTGGACTCTTACCTGAAACATGGGGTAAGTGAGGAAGGTCTCCAGTGTCCTCTCCTCGCAGTCGGGCTTGGCCTCGTACTGCTTCAGCAGCTTGTCGAAGTCTCTGTTCTGCTTGCAGTGGGCCAGGATCTGCAGGCTGTACTGGTGGTTCCTCACAAACTCCTGGTAGATGTTCAGCATGGGCAGCAGGATGTCAAACAGGTCCGCTGTAAAGAGAAGCAGAAATCTTCATGAATATATACAATATGTTTTGTTTGTTTAATTCATTCATACAGTACATTTAATCATAACAAAGATAACCCATAAGCAATTAAATCATACACAAACAACCAATGAGCAAGGGCTAAAAACACAGGCTATTTATTTTAAATCATTCTCCATGAAAAAGAGTCAGTTGCTCTATTAATATATTAACACCTAAATTCAGATTGTACTGATCTGAATTCAGCTTGATTTGTGCCTGATCATTAAATCTTAATTTGAACAATGAAACAGGTTGTACATCAGTACAAAATAATTCAGAGTTATGTTGTTTACAGTGTGAATCATGTGGGGGAAAGGGACATTGTTTCTGGAAAAATATGTTTTTTAAATATGATTTTTGAATGCTAAGAGTGCCACAAGCCATCCTCCATTATGCTGGGTTGGTGGCAAAAGTCTCTTTTATTTTTTATGTGGGATTTAAGTGAACTGACCCTTTAACAAATCCCAACA
>CAKAKR010033455.1:17641-33082 GCA_916700685.1 Adelosebastes latens
ACAGGCTATTTATTTTAAATCATTCTCCATGAAAAAGAGTCAGTTGCTCTATTAATATATTAACACCTAAATTCAGATTGTACTGATCTGAATTCAGCCTGATTTGTGCCCGATCATTAAATCTTAATTTGAACAATGAAACAGGTTGTACATCAGTACAAAATAATTCAGAGTTATGTTGTTTAAAGTGTGAATCATGTGGGGGAAAAGGACATTGTTTCTAGAAAAATATGTCTTTTAAATATGTTTTTTGGATACTAAGAGCGCCACAAGCCATCCTCCATTATGCTGGGTTGGTGGCAAAAGTCTCTTTTATTTTTTATGTGGGATTTAAGTGAACTGACCCTTTAACAAATCCCAACAAAAACAAGCCTAATGTTGAACCGTGTCGGTGACTGAGGGGTCGTCTCCGTGTCTCTTACCCAGCACCAGCGTCGGCCAGCTGGCTATCCGGGCCTTCAGGCCCTGGTAGAAGATCTGATGGAGGAACATGATGGTCTCACTGATAAAAAACAAATAAGCAAAATGGTGGTCATAAGCTATTGTTTCTACCTGTTGGCAGCTTCCACTGCACCGAGTCACAACCACTGTCACAACCACTCTCACCACCAGTCTCACCTGTTAAGGAAGATGCTGCTGACGTCATCGTGAGTGATGGGCGGCTTCTTGGAGCTGGCGGCCATGCGGAGCGGCCGCAGGAAGTTGTTGACCAGGATGTGGAGCTGCTGGACGTACTCGGCCTCGGCCTCCAGCATGCTGAACACTACCTGGTTCCTCTTCCTCATGCTTTCAGCGTGGGGTGAACGGATGTAGTCCTGGATGATGGTTTTCCACTTCCTGCGGCAAATCCAACCTCGCAGGAAACTCTGAACCTGTGATGAAAAAGGTTGGCACACGGACGTTAAGCTACCATTGTTTGTATGTGTGTGTGCATGCATGCATTTGTGACTATACTGAGGTATCAAGTGGGTTTTGGAAGGGTTTTACTAAACTAGTAAGAAGGCTAATTTTGTCTTTAGTCCGCCAACTTTACTCCAAAATTTGGATCATACCTAATTTTCACTGGACAGCCATGATTTGTTAATACACTGGTGTTATCATGTGACATTAAAACAATATTTCATTTAAAATGAACTCTGGGAAAATGGATTACAACTAGGGCTGAGCGATATGGCCAAAATCTTCACGATATAAGTCATTTCATATCATGATAACGATATATATCAAAATATAGCATGTTTTCTGGTAATTCAATAAATACATATTCAATATGAAATAACCACATGGTAAAGCCTATTTTTGTATACTGAAAAGTACTGAGTATTTTCTCATTTTAAAAACTTTTAAGTGAAATTATAGAGAATAAATAAATAAATGTAGGTCTAGCCTATATCACGATAGAAACGATATCGAAAAACATACGATGGACATCTTTATATCGTTTTGATGATATATATCGTCAAAATTGCCCAGTCCTAATTCCAAGAGTCACATAACTTTTTAGGATTTCATTAACTTTTTAAGACAATTATCATTGTTTACATGAAGCATTGTTAGATAGCGACGACCGGTCACTGTTACTCTTCACTGCCAGATGTGTATAGTCCTCCTTCCTGGAAGTAAACGTAAAGATTTCCAACTTCACGAGGTGAAGAGGAGAAATGCACAAATGCACCTATCAGACTCAGATCTTGAAGCTAATGTCTGTCACCGCTATGAATACAAGAATACAGCTACCTGCTGAGGCTGGAAACAATTGACCCTTCCAAAGTCCCGCTCCTTTTCGCTCTGTGCTCCGATAACAGTTGAGCAGTTGAAACCCGTCAGAGCCTCAGTCAACTTTCCCCTTTCCTGTTATACAGTACTTAGACATGCTACGTCTGTTCAAAGGTAACATGTAAGTCATATTACATTGCTGTCACAATCTTTATGAACACATTACATTGTATACAGTCACAGTTACTATGAGGAACTTTCCTTTTGTGTTGTTTTGGTGGATAAAAGCGGTAATGTTTCCGAGCACCAAAGTCCCTTTAGAAAACCTCTCATTTTACTAAAGCAGGGTCTGACCGTCTGCCCTGTGCCGTCCTGATTCTGGTTCTCCGGTGCCTCCCTTCCCTCCAGCGGGCCCAGCAATACGGCCTGGGCCTCCAGCAGCGTGGTGTTGGTGTTGGTGTTGGCTCCCAGTGGGGAATGGCGGAGCAGCGAGGTGAAGCTCTGTTCCTGGCCGGAGGTGGAGCCGCTTCTGCCGGACCCAGAGCTCTCCACCTCCCACCGGAGCTCTGACTACAGGTCGCTACCGGAGGCCCCGCTGGAACCTGGTGAACTTGCATGATTTTTTCTGATTTTGTTATATTATCTCTGCTTCGTGCCACCCCGAAGTATGTCGAAGTATGTTTCTTTTTGTCAAGTTTGTCCGACCTAGCAACAGTAACTAAGGGGGAGCGGGACTTAGGATCGGTCATTGTTGAGAGTGAACCAAAACAGAAAAGTTGTGGGCCAGCAAAAACCAAAACACTGAGCTCAAAGACACTAAAACGCTCTGTAGAGCTGAGGGGAACTGCAGATTCGGGTGATAATTATCTGCAGGTTCGTCGCCTCAGCTTTCGCAGCTTTAAAGTAACTGGCTTTCCAAAAACTTTCCAAACTCTCCAGCTTCATTAAGGAGCAGGCAGCTGCTTCAGACAGAACAAGCCGGTGGTTGTAGTGGATGAGGAGCTCCCCGCTGTGAATGCGAGAGTGAGCTTCCCTGAATAAATGAAGGTTAAAAATAAAACCTGTTTCAGAAACCATACGTATCCCTGCTGGAACAGATCAAACTTTCCCTCCCCTCCTTCTTGGTCTTCCTCTTTGCATTACTTTAGTTTTTTCTTGATAAAGAAAGAAGAGTGAGTCAGGCTTTCTCCTTTAAACCTGCACAGCACCGAAGCAGTCAGATCTCACCTTTTTGATCTTCTTGATCTCGATGTCATCTTCACTGGGAGGTACCTCTGGATTCGACTGGATCTTTTCATTGTCTTTGAGCAGTCCAGCGATCTGAAATCCAACACAATAAATCAAACACTGCATTGACTGAGTGGGCAAAGATGAGTACCTCACACTGTATGCTGCTATAATCCATACTCGTGATCTTGGTCATGTCATATTCTCTCACTGCATCCTGTGTTTTTATTATGATTCTGAATGTTTTATTCAGTGTTTTGGGGTTTTTGTTCAACTTTGTTACCGTCCATTAGCTGATTTCTAAGAATTTATATACAGTATGAACAAACTGTACAGTACCAGCTGCATCTAAATGTATTTTATTCAACCCTGTTTCATTTACTCCTATTAGACTGACAGTGAGTGTCCTATGAATAAGAATAGACCAGAGAAAAACAGCTTTTAACTCAAATTAAACAAAACAACCCAAAATCCATTACTACTACACGTTTTAGCCATGAAAAGTGAGACAGTTGATTATCATTTTGTGGTGCAGGCTGCGGTATCAGGTACAATAGAGGCTGATTCATGCATATTGAAAACATTCAGTTCAATTGGAGCTAGCCATTAGCACATTAAAGAGAGATGCATTTGATCTAGTTAAGACTGAATAATTAGGATACAAAACACTCAACAGTATTGCAGAGTCTCTAACAAGGACATCCCGGGGGCGCTGCAAGCTGCGACGCTCGCCATGAACTCACAACATTGTGGTTTGGAATCTGGGTCTTGACCTTTGTCCATTGCCCTTTCTGTCTTTATACTCTGTGCCTGACTACTTTTACTTCCATCTTTTCTCTCCGTCGCTCCACTGTGTACCATAACACAAAACACACACTCAGAGGTATTACAAGCATGAAATTACAAGGCAAGTTACCTCTGATTTTAGTCGCTCTATCTCGATTTCCCCATCCTCTATCTGTTGTCGAAGTTGCTTGGCAACCGTTTTCTCCGTCTCCACTATTTGGAGTAGATGGAGATACTTCTGCATGAGGGTCTCATGCTCTGTAGCCAGGTTCCTGTAACTATACAGACACACACACAGACATCGTAAGGACCTCATTAACGCATGTTTCATGGGCTCTCTCCATAGATTTATCAAAGCAAAAACAGACTTCTGATCAGCATATGTTTTGAACCACAGACCTTGCGTCCGTACCGAGCACGGAGACTTACGCAACCAGTTCTTCAAATACTTGTGGGCTTAGCAAACCATGTGTAAAGCCTGCTTCTGCATGAGCGATAATTCGGAGCATTACCCAGTTCAACAAAGGGTTTTAGTTTAATTTGATCAACATCGCAAACAGTTTGTTAAAGTGGAAATGTGCTGAAATAAATAAATAGTAAAAAGCATTAGAATATGGCATCCAGACATCAGAAACCTCTATAAACCCATATAATGATATGTAAATAGAGATTTCATTGCCCTGCGGTGTATTACATGCTTACAGGCCAACTTACTCCTGTACAGTAAGTGCTGCTGGCTTGACCGAGCACTAATCAATATGTAATCTTCAATAAGTCCAATCAATTGACCTTTTGCCATACAAATGCACACTGCTGACATTTACAGTGATTGTATCGCTCTGCTTTCATGACCCTCTTTTGTCTCTGAATCTTAAAGGGGCATTTCGCTCATAATTTCACCGTAGAGAAGAACGGTGGGAAAGTTAATGTTGTTCAATCATAAACTTCTGTAACTCTATTCTCTGATCCTACCGGGACATATGGTGCTTTCAAATGGGGTCGTGTTTACCGTGTTCACGAAATGAGTCCATATGAACGCCCTCCTCATGTCGTATTCACGACCTCGTAAGTGGAAAGTTTTTGAAAGCTCAGAGTTTACGAGTTGGACGTGTTTGTTGAGGCCATGGAAGTTAATTTTTCGGTGCATAATAAGTCAATATATTGTAATTCTAGTCGTATATTTTTTTTCTTTGTAATTTTATAGTATGTCTGAGGAAAATGTTGATATTCCCAACTGCTTCATCTTTTTTCTCTGTCATTATGCCTTTGCATTTACTACATTATGTTACCCGCTTGCTAGCTTACTAAATTGTTAGCCTCTGTGGCTTCTAGACGCCGACAATAACGTTAATATTGCCGTTGCTTAGCAGCGGTGTTCTCACGACTTCCCATGTTGTAAACACAAGCTCACGAGTTTCATTTGAAGGCACCATTAAGTGACAAACTGAAGGCAGAATATATTGAACAGGACAGGGATACCAGATTATCACATTAATATTGTGGTTGTTTACATTTTGTTGTAGTAAAAAAACAAACATTAACATGCTAAACTAAGATGATGACCTTGGTAAACATTATAGCCTACCTAAACGTCAGCATGTTAGCATGCTATCATACTGCTCTTAGTATTTAGCTCAAAGAACCGCTGTGCCTAGGCTACGTCATATTCGATTCTTGTTAGGATACAATTCATTGTATCTCATTTCAAAGTCCAACTGAAATCACATTTAGTCATCCAAAAATAATGTCAACACGTTTTTAAATGTATTGTTAATAGTTTTTATTATTAAAAGCAGCTGGCAGGCGGCCAGAGTGCCGGTGTTCTGACAAATAGAGCTACCCTCTCAGAATGACCTACCAGTAGCTCATCCTGTCAGACTAGTCTGAGAGACCTCTATAAATGTAGTCAAGTAGAGTAGCTCGTTCTGTCAGGTAGGAAAGATCTATCAGAATGGCCTACTACCTCGACAAATGTAGGTACAAATTATGGGCGTATTTCTTTTCTCCTCTGAAACGCACTGCACATCGTGCTGGTAGGTTATTCTGAGCGGTAGCCCTATTTGTCAGAACACCGGTGTTACATCGTAGGGACAGAGAGACAAAGTAAACAGACTGCTGTAGCCTATGTCATGGACAGACAGCATGTTGTCAGTGGTATTGAAGAGTAAGGACCACCCCAGCATCTCAGACCAAAGTGACATTTGCAGGTATGTTTACATGCCGTTTAATGTGCTACTGCTAATCTGCGGCTAATTAGTTAGATAACTTGCAAACGTTAGCAGTGCACGTTTCCTCTGTGAACGTTTGTTTGATCGCTCATTCAACAAGCTGAGGTGCAGGACAAGACGTGTGTCCATAAGTTAGATAAGAAGGAGACTTTAGCAGGAAACATAATGTGGTTGTTGTTCTGTGGCTCTTTGTGTTGTCTGGCTCAGTGTGACTAGAATACTGACGTTTACTGCGTTATGCAAGATGTGATTGGTTTGATTGATTAGAGGTCTTTAAAATAACAGGCTTTAAGAAGTTAATAGTACTGTAATCGACTGTTTTGGAAACCTTGTATCTCAAGTTTTGGTGATTTTAATGTCTTACAATATTTTGGAGAATTACATGCTAATCTATGGGTTGGTAGATTTTTTCTACCCGATAGGCTCTAAAAACCCTTTCAATTTCCTACATCACAGGGTACACACACACATTCTCAACTAAATCTTCATCCTCAGCTGAATGTGTGTGTATATGTAGGTGAGAGGTCATGTTGTGTGAGAGGTACCTGGCCTGTGTGATGGCAGCCACCCACTCATCACAGTCCTTGACGTCCTCCGTGCGCAGCTCCAAAGCCTTCTGGTTGTCATGATTGAACGTGACGGTGAAGTAGTACTGGAAATCGACACGATAGAAAGAGTCAAATGTTTGTTCACCATGTAATGAGACAATGAGAAAATATTAAAGGGTTTTAGTGAAAGATGCACAATGTTTCCTTGACGATCTGCAGGAAAACCTATCTAAGGGAAAACCTTGCATGATTCGTCATCACTGGCCGGCTTAAACCTACATTTTGTTGAAACCGAAGTTGTATGTCTACACACATGCATGCCCATGTGTGTGTGTGTGAATGAGTGGGAGAGAGAGAGATCCTGAGGGAAACGTCTTGAGAGATTCATTATAAAGCCTCTGTGCATTCTGCCTGTAACCTGGCAACTCACCTCTGAATTGGCGGAAGCCTCTCGACTGACGCCACGTTTTGTTTTGCTTTGTCCCAGTGATTCGGCTGCGTTTTAGTGACACAGACACCTCTGCATCCTCGCCTGTTTTTACTCCCTTGCCAATTATCCCCAGTGACCCTACAGCCTTAAAGGTTCACAAATGGCAATTATGGCAAATGCATGTGGAATTGTTTTCTAATAGTCTTATCAGATAAAACCCTCAAATCAACAAAGTGGTGGTCATTGTAACAACAGTACAGACAGCCTATTTGTGGTAGAAACACATCAAATTATATAACACTGATGCATTGTAAATAGACCCCCACAAATCCAATATATTGGATTTTTTATCCCTCCCAAATGCCAGGAGCAAATCATTTGTGAAGGGGAGTAATGTTCCATATTTCCTGATGAGCAGCAGAATGGGCCTTTGTCAATAATGTGCTTCCCATCTCCCGCTTCCTGTGAGCTGGTGTGTCAAGCCTTTTTTTTTTTTGCCACAGAGACACTATCTCTCGGTAAGTGAGACAACGTAGCCCGTAGTAAATCCTTGTTTAAAATCTATGAACAAATGGTATTGAATTGAAGAGAGAAAAGATTAAACACATTTACTTTATGTAATGATTATGATAATGGTGGCCTCCAATTACTAAACTTCAGAGCAATTTTATCTCTAAAAAATGTTTTGATCCAGTTCTTTTTTTAATAAAGATCCTATTTTGAGTAGACATTAAAAATCATTATTCAAAGAGTGTTTTATTATTATTATTATTATTATACATACAGTATATACATATGCATTTACAGCTACCCTAATGTTCTGTTTGGTGTCGTGGAGACCCCGTCCCTCTTTAACAACTCCAAAAACATACTTAACATTGTTTTATCACTTTGATACTTAATGAGTTTTTCTAATTTTATGATTCTAATATTATTGCTTGTAAACATGATTTTGAACAAATTACATTATACTGTGATTACTTTACACTGACCACAGTCGTGCTGTTTTTACTAGGGGTGTAAGAAAATATCAAAATATTGCTATAATATATTTTGTGATACTGTATCGATTCTCAAAAACAGTGGCCGACGTGAAAACGCGAATGGCCCTCTCTAGAGCCAGTTGTTGTAAGAGTAGAGTGCGTGGAGTGTGTGTGTAAGAGGGAATTGAGTGGTGAAGTAAGAGAGACAGAGCGGCGGCGACAGGAGCGACTCCGGACCAAGCAGGAAAAGTTAACAGTTGTTCTGGGCTACTGTAGAAACATGGCGGTGCAACATGGCGGACTCCGTGAAGAGGACCCGCTCCCTAGATGTAAACGGCTCATTATAAGGTAACGCAAACACAATTCTTATTATCAGGTGATTAAACACTAAAGAAAACATAGTTATTACTATCATATTCCATATCTGCCAATAGATCCCCCTTATTGTTACACGCTGGTCCTTTAACTCAATCGATACTTTATTTTATTGGCAAAGAGATGTGTCCTCTCAAAGTAGTGCTATGATGTTGGAGGCTATAGGGGCTGTGATAAATACAAAGGCAGATCTCACTGTCCTGATTACATTAAAAAAATAAACCTTTCCATTATGCATATGGCATTGTTTTCTTTATACTATGACAGTTTTCCTAAAATTAGATTTTTAAAAAATCACAATATATCACCTTGCTTACAGTATCGCAATAAATCACAATATATTGAATCGTAACGCCTATATCATGATACGTATCATATCGCCAGATTCTTGCCAATACACAGCCGTAGTTTATACATTATAAAAACTGTTTACTGTATAAACTTAATTATAATATAAATTTATGAACTGTAGACTCAAAATAAAATAAATCTTTATGAAAAGATATTTTTTTCTTTTGTTTTTTTTTCTTTTTGTGAAATTTGTTTATATAAGTGAAACAAATGACAAACAAAAAACATGAAGCATCTCCACTTCATCTCCCCCTCTACCCCTCTCCACCTCACATTTCTCATGTTGCCCACATTTGCTGCACTTGCTAAGTGAAGCACAATGCCGAGGCATGTTGTTGCACATTTCGTTGGCCCCTTCAAATGCACTTTTTCAGATGCAAATAGGGGTTGCCATAGTAACTGTGGGCTTAAACGTAGCTCGCCTTCTAAATGGGGAATAAGAACATTTAAAAAGTAGAACACTCCAAAGAATACAATGAGAACGGAGAGAGAGACAGACGGGGAGGGAGGGAGGGAGAGATCTTTTGCCTTCTTGAGGAGTGAGGGCTATAAAAAGCGCTGTAGCCCTGCAAGGTGGCAGTTGGCTTGGCATCTATTCGCTGCATTGTCCCTCTCCCTGTCACACACACACAGAGATAAGATCCAGCACTCGCCCGGCCATTCCTCCTGCAGCTCTGACACACACACATGCACACACACCACCGACACGCTCAACAGAAATCTGTTGTAATCTGCATATGTAACAGGTTTAATGTCAGAAATCTACAGTAGCATTGCCTCAGATGACCTCAGCAGTCTGCTCACTGACTCGAGTGTCATTCTTTGTTTTTCCAGCGTGAGGAAAGTGAAAAGGAAATCTGTATGCCCTCAGACACCTGGAGCATCGATTACTCTTTCTGTCCTCATTTCACCTTTTATAGATCGACATCGGCGTATGCAGGAGGACACGGTGAGGCGAATACAGACTTCAAGCCAAGTCACACAAGATGTACAGATGTGGACACATGCAGACACTGGCGTGATTGATTGCACACTACAAAGTACGCATTTTGTGCAAATACCCATCCAAATTTTATATATACGTGTGCACAAAATTTCACACTCTCCGCACAAATAACACAAAACTGAGAGAATTTATTCCTGACACATATTATGTAAAGGGACACGTGCTGAACAGAAGACTGTGTTATGTTAATTGAAGGCTTCTCAAATTCATTTAATTCACTGTTGAAATAAATTCACTGTAGCAGCCTGCATGAACAGCTGTCATCATCGATGTCACTTAGTCCATCCCAAGAACGGAGCTCTTGTCCTGACAAGGAAATAGGCTTGACGGTGAGCAAAGTTAAATAGTTTACGTGCACTATGTGAGTGACCAAAAAGTTCTCATAACTAAACAACAAAGTAGGTTGTAAGTCGGCGCCTTCCAAAACAACCTATTTGACGAATATGAGCTCTTTCTGATCTGCTACCTTTAGTTAAGGTTTGGTTAATTTTAGGCAACTAAATTACTGGGAAAAAAAGAAAAACTCTAAAAGTTCACATGACGGCAAAATATTATTTGTTAGGAAAATGACAAACAAACAGTGTTGTTTTTTCCTGCTGAGGACTGTAACACCCCAAAACCTAAAATTGACTCCTTGTCAGGAAACAAAAATGGTCTGGGGTGAAATAACCATGCATTCACTTGTACTGAATTGTCTAAATTCTGCTGGCACATCTGTATGGCGCCCTCTTGGTGACACTGATACTAATCGTGACAGCTCTGCCAACACAGAGCAGAGGGCATGTGTTTGACGAACATGACGTGACAGTAGAGTTCGTGGACAGCGACACCAGGTACGGCTGCTACATACAGAAACTGTAGGAGCCACTGTACCATAGTCCCTCAGAATGAATTTAACCTGCGTCTGTCCTTTATTTTTCATTTATATGGTAAATTATAAATATGATAACAACCTACAGTAAGTCAATTTTCAACACTAAGAAGCTAAATAATTCGACAGGTTATTTATTTTGTTAGAGGATGTGTTAAAGTAAAATTTGAGTCTGACCGCATAGCATCAAAATATCATCAAACATTGTTTTGGATATTTTAGCTATTCATATTTAATAAGAACTACGAATGCATGGTGGACAATGAGGTTTTCTTCCACGAGAGTGCAGAATCTAAATTCTAGTTATCTAGAACTGGACAGTTTTTAAGCTGTAACTTAAAGGTACAGTCTGCAGGATTTAGCGTTATCTAGTGGTGTGGTTGCAGATTGCAACCAACTGAGTATCCCTCCACTCACTCCTCCAAGACTGCGGTAACGTGAGCCGGTGAGTGCAAAACCACAGTAACGCTGTTCGCCTCGCTCAGAGGCCATCCTTACCATAATAACACTACTAAAGGAGCAATGGAAGTCAGACGGCGGCTGGCGGTACAGCAGTTTTGAAAAAAACGTGAAAGGCTCTCTCTAGAGCCAGTGTTTGGTTTGTCTGTTCTGGGCTACTGTAGAAACACGGCGGAGCAACATGGCGGACTCTGTGAAGAGGACCCGCTCCCTATGTAGATACGAACAACGATTCTTAGTTGTTAGTTAAGATTCTTAGTTCTTAGTTAAGAAATTGGTTAAGATCCCCAAAAATGTTACACACTGTTCCTTTAAAGCAGCAGTGGGTAGAATTGGAGCAAATATGATCAAAAAAAGTTATTTTTATAAAACAGTCACTATATCCTGACAGTAGTGGATGAGACAGGTAATCTGAAGAAAAAAAAAAATAATTTTTCCTCTGTGTCCTCCGGTGCTCCTAATGGCATCTGCAAGATTTCACAGACCGGAGGAAAACAACCAATCAGAGCCGAGCGGGAGCCTTGTCGTTTTCAGAAACATCTTGTAGTGTACTGTTTAGCTGTGAAATGAGAAAGTTTGTGACCCTGGCAGCCATGTTGAGATCAGTTGAGGAAATACCAAGCACCGCCCACCAGCCGGAGCAAACCTTCTCATTTTACAGCTAAACAGTACACTACAAGATGTTTCTGAAAACATTTGAGGTGATAAATAGGCATTACAGTAACAGAATATTGATTCATATTTGATCAGCGCTGCCTAGTTTGATCGTTTGATCGGAGTTCACGAGTGATTGACAGCTGCCTCCGTTGAATGAACAGCCAATAGGAACGCTCTCTCTCTCTCTCTGAAATGGCCAAAGTCTTCCTTTGCCAAGATGTTTTAAAGCCTGAAAACAGAGCCATGAGGAGGCGCAGAAGTCTAGTTATGTCTCAGAACACTTGAATTACAATATGCTGAAAAGTTATTATGGATTTTTTTTCCCAATGATGCCAAAAA
Organism: Adelosebastes latens; assembly: GCA_916700685.1. Taxonomy (NCBI): domain Eukaryota; kingdom Metazoa; phylum Chordata; class Actinopteri; order Perciformes; family Sebastidae; genus Adelosebastes; species Adelosebastes latens. The sequence continues at coordinate 29,618 of CAKAKR010033455.1, forward strand.
CTTTTTGCCTACTGCAGGTTTAATCTCACACTGGAGTTATTTCAAACAGCTTTAGGAGCAAAAACCTGCTCTGAACACCTGCGGGTCTGTTATTTCAAAACATTCCCAGGGACAACAATCCTGATCATGAACCCCCAACGTCCTCGGTCCCAGTGTGGCCTTTTTTCCTAAAACTTTCATACATACACTCAAAAGGAAAACAACTGCTAAATTTAACATGTTAATGGCATTGCATGGTGGAAACCTGTTTGCCTCATAAACAAAGATTATTAAGAGATAAAATGACTTCTTTAACCGGCTCTGCTGCAGGGTAAAGCAGAAGAGGCTGCAGCTGGCAGAGCTGGATTTGAAAAGGTGACTGCAGTCATAGCTCACAGCTGCTTGACCACTTCTCTGCTCTTAAATGCTTTTATGCCACACAAGGTTTATTCCTTCCAGCAGCAACCTTCCCTAACCCCTCAATACAGTTTCACCAGAGGCAACCATGCTTTTCGCTGAGATTATATCTGACCCTGTCAACACTGGCATTAAAAAACAGTGGAAATTGTGTAGCCCTCACACATGTTAATCCTAGGAATTAAAACCAATGGGGGGATGTGCTGAGAGACAAAAGCAGCATGCCTGGGACATTCATTCATTCATGGCTGTCGTTAACAACCCTCTGATAATAATGAGAAATGAACCGAGCCGCTGTGAACCGGGGAGACGCAGTTGCCAAGGTAAGGATGCTATTAATATCAAGACAAGGAATTAAATCAATACGTCAAAACGACATGCAGGAGAAGGAAGGGGGCAGCAGCTCTCCTCCAAAAGATGGAAACCTGCAAAGTTTGGATGCTGTTTTAAGTTTAACTCCCCACATTATGAGCTGCATGCTGCACACTTGAAGGTGTCTAAAAATACAGTCTCTTATATAAAAAAATAAATAAATGTGCTGCAACAAGGAGTGATGATGAGGAAAAGAAATGGGAGGAAAGTGGTTTGCAAAGTTTCACAGATAAATTGCATTTTATCCTGTCAGCTTCTTTTGTATTTTGTGATGTGACATTATGAGCTGCTGCACACTTGGAGGTGTCTGAAAATACAGACTCTTATATAAAAATAAATAAATGTGCTGCAAAAAAGCATGATGACGAGGATGGAGGAAGGTAAAGTGGTTGCAAAGTTTCACAGAAAAATTGCATTTTATCCTGTCAGCTTCTTTTGTATTTTGTGATGTGACATTATGAGCTGCTTGAGGTGTCTAAAAAGACAGTCTCTTATATAAAAAATAAATAAATGTGCTGCAACAAGGAGTGATGACGAGGATGATGGAGTGATGGAGGAAGGTAAAGTGGTTTGCAAAGTTTCACAGATAAATTGCATTTATATCCTGTCAGCTTCTTTTTGTATTTGTTGATGTTGAGGCTATTTTAGTGCACAATTGAGACAATCAATCAGTTAAAAATGGAGGTGTCTAAAAATACAGTCTCTTATATATATAAAAAATAAATAAATGTGCTGCAACAACGACGAGGATAGAAATGGGAGGAAAGTGGTTTGCAAAGTTTCACAGATAAATTGCATTTTATCCTGTCAGCTTCTTTTGTATTTTGTGATGAGACATTATGAGCTGCTGCACACTTGGAGGTGTCTAAAAATACAGTCTCTTATATAAAAAAAATAAATGTGCTGCAGGAAAGAAATGGGAGGAAGGTAAAGTGGGTTGCAAAAGTTTCACAGATAAATTGCATTTTTATCCTGTCAGCTTCTTTTTGTATTTTTTTGATGTTGAGGCTATTTTAGTGCACAATCGAGACAATCAATCAGTTAAAAAATGACGCAATTACGTAACACTGAACGTCAAGTGAGCATCTCTGTGTGATAAATAGATGTTGGGGATAAAAAAACAGCAACTGTGTCTTTTTCTGATTTTGCTGCGTAAACAGAATAAAATCTCCTCTTGTAAATGTTGCACCACACTGATGAAAGCAAGTTTCTCTCCCATCCTCACTGAGACAGTGTCAGACTGATGTGGAGCTGCTCTCCTCCTCTATATGTGATGGATATCTCTCTTACCTGCTTCTCTAAGCATTCCTTGGCAGAGAGAGACGGTTTGGGTGAGGGCGCGCGGTCGCACACGCATCCCTCCAACAGGTACAGTCCGGAGGGGCGCGAGCTGGAGTCGCTCTCGAAATAAAACAGCATGTTCTGCAACAAGGCGAACCACTTTGAATGCCATTTTGTGTTGTCGGAGCTCTTCTTGCTCAGGCAACCTCGCCTCGTCCCGTCCTTCTTCGCCAAAAGCGCCAGATAGGTGATGTGGCCGTCATTGAGTCTCATCCCTTTCTGCATGTTGTGATGGATGAGGATCTGCTGGGATGAGGATGCCTGCGGAGGACTCTTTACATCTTCTTCTTCTTCTTCTCAGCTCCTCTGAAACACAGTCAGACTTGGTGGGCAGCAGCAGCAGCCCACTCCAGTGTGCCCATCATCCACACAGTTGCCACACTATAATGTCTGCAATGAAAGAAATAAAAGAAGAAGAAGAAGTAGAAGAAGAAGAAGAAGAAGAGATGGATGATGCGCGTAAAAGAGTCAAAGTTACGCACTAATCCCACGCTGCGAGCACATACTATACAGTAGATGCAGTCTTTATTAGAAAAGCCTTCCTCGTGAGCCCGACTCGCTCATCATGATGAGGACTGAGGTGTCCCCGTGCATAAAGCCTACACACACGCGCCCACAAGCGAGCGAGCGCGCACGCACAGCATCCTGTTCTCTCACACAGAGAGGGAAGAGAAAGCGCAGTCACGTGACCCAGAGCAGCAGCAGATTTCAGCACCTTGGACAGAAACTCCGAGGAAACAACACAGAGGAGGAGGAGGAGGAGGAGGAGGAAGAGGAGGAGAGACGCAGCTTCTTCAGCTGGAGAATCCCGGAGCAGATAAGGCTGATCAGGCCCTGTAGACCAACAACAACAACACACATATAATAATATAGCCTACACACTCTCAAACATCTGGGAGGAGTGCTTACACACGTAATATAGCCTACACACTCTCAAACATCTGGGAGGAGTGTTTACACACATAATATATAGCCTACACAATCTCAAACATCTTGGAGGAGAGTTTACACACATAATATAGCCTACACACTCTCAAACATCTGGGAGGAGTGTTTACACACATAATATAGCCTACACACTCTCAAACATCTGGGAGTAGAGTTTACACACATAATTTAGCCTACACACTCTCAAACATCTGGGAGGAGTGTTTACACACATAATATAGCCTACACACTCTCAAACATCTGGGAGGAGTGTTTACACACATAATATATAGCCTACGCACTCTCAAACATCTGGGAGGAGTGTTTACACACATAATAATATAGCCTACACACTCAAACATCTGGGAGGAGTGTTTACACACATAATATAGCCTACACACTCTCAAACATCTGGGAGGAGTAACAACA
>CAKAKR010033456.1:0-29296 GCA_916700685.1 Adelosebastes latens
TTACTGTAATGCCTATTTCTCTCCTCAAATGTTTTCAGAAACATCTTGTAGTGTACTGTTTAGCTGTAAAATGAGAAAGTTTGCTCTGGCTGGTGGGCAGTGCTTGGTATTTCCTCAACTGATCTCAACATGGCTGCCGGGTCACAAACTTTCTCATTTTACAGCTAAACAGTACACTACAAGATGATTCTGAAAACATTTGAGGAGAGAAATAGGCATTGCAGTAACAGAATATTGATTCATATTTGATCAGCGCTGCCTAGTTTGACCGTTTGATCAGAGTTAGCGAGTGATTGACAGCTGCTCAGAGACGGCAAGGCTCCAGCTCGGCTCTGATTGGTGGTTTTCCTCCGATCTGTGAAATCTTGCAGATGCCGTTAATAGCACCGGAGGACACAGAGGCACAGGATTTTTTTCAGATTACCTGTCTCATGCACTACTGTCAGGATATAGTGTTTTATAAAAATTACTTTTTTAATCATATTTGCTCCAATTCTACCCACTGCTGCTTTAACTGGGTTACTACACATGATATGCACTATAAAAGACCATCAATCCTGTTAATGCATCCTACTGTAACAGAAGAAGCTTCATCATCTGTCTTACTGTTAGTACTGGAGACATTTGCTGTGCTTTCCAAATACCAATACTACCATACTATTTATACCAGAAAATGATTTAGTATGTCTCAATACATAGTATGTCAAATGCAGTATGCCAAAAATACCAGGATGTCCTACTACATCTTGCAGTATGCAAGCCAGCATGTTCTTCTGGGCAAGAGGGTCAAAGTTCAAGGCGCAATGTTATGACAAAGTAGTACGTTCCAATTTTATGCATACTGCATGCAACAGTAGGTACTTTGTAAGGTCAGCTGCAGTATATACTAAAATTAAAAAGAAAAAGTATGCGATAGCCTTTGAGGAATGCAATCCTGCTGACAGAGGGCAGGATGCACTGAAAATACAAGTTTGTGATCAGTTCCTGCTTGCAGAAATGGTGCAACCTCCTGAACAAACGGGGGAGTGGCGTGAGAACGGATGCAGGAAGGCACAAACGAGGGCAGGGATCAGGTATAAACGGTCACGCTGTGGTGACACATAGACAGAGGGGAAACGTTCTTCCACCTGTACAACAGTCCTTTGTTTTTTACACTGCTGACCAGAAATTCCGTCTGTGTATTTTAGGCCCTACTACCAATGAGCTGATTCACTCAAATTCTTAAGTAATCCTTAAAAGTATTTCAGGGACTAACAGTCCGTTGCTGTCCAAGCCTGATAAAAAGGCCCAGATAAGCCAAAACCAAACTTTCCTTTATTTGCATGTGCCTCAGATATTCACATCAGAGCTCCTTAAATACAACATCAAAATCCCCTCCAGACAGAAAAATAGAGGAAAAATACTCTGCTTGGAATTATTATTTGTGTCAGATATGATGTATATATGATATATATACACACAAAATAAGTTCAACTACCTTGGTAAGAATCCTTCAAATTACTACTCATTCTCTCTCATTGAAATATCTAGAGTCTCATTTCAATGTGAAAACAGCCCATACATTAATTACTCTGCACACTGAAGCTGAAACATCCAAGTGAAGTTACGATAAGCAGAAACACATTTTTGAGAGTTTTGTGTGATATGGATGGGAGAAACAAACTTATAAACAAACATCCTGCTTTTACTGAACTGTGGAAACTGAAAGAGGTGAAACTGAACTGTGTCATTTCTTCGGGGAACCCCTCACCTGCTTGGGACGTCACCTCTTTATGGATGTTATAATAATAATGAATTACTGACACTCACATGGACATGCAATCACAACAATCCCCATCATGCAATTGTCAATGTCATACCCTTTTCTTTTTTTTTTTAAATTCATTTTTATTTGGAGACGTTGACACTTTACATGATCAAGGAATGTACATGTTTGTAATGAGCAGCATGTACTTAAAAGAGTGTTTCCATTTTTTCTTTTTTTAAGTGTACATATACAATAAACAATGTCATACCCTTTTTAATCTGAACTGCCCCAGTGGGCCTTCAGGTTCTGGCAAAGGACAAGACCCAAATCAGGCAATGGAGGCCTCGTCCAAAGACTACAGGCAACAACAACAGCACCATAAACCACCAGCAGTCCTCATGCATGCTGCTGTATGTATGTATGCATCTGTATATGAGGTGCGAACGTGACATCAGGCACCTACTGCAGCTGCGGGAGCGCGCGTAAAGGACACAGCGTCCTGATGCGCGCTCCCGTCTGTTGAGGAAGTATTCAACTATTCTTAATGTGGAAATAATAAACACGGATGTCTACTCACGCTTCGGTTTTTGTCCCAACTTCACGACGATGTTGAACACATTGGCAGCTGTCGTAGTCAATCCAGTAGCATGTAAGCAGCGCACACAGAGAGAGAGGCAGAGAGGTGGGCGGGTCTGCTTTAGAGAAATGCCTGATGAGGTTCACATTGGTTTGGTTCGTCTGCTGTCAGATTGAGGGACAGTACAGGACGCCCATGATGTGCGATGCAGGAAGAAGGTTGGTGTTGGTGAATGCAGGGGTCTCTTTGCTGTCACATTATTCATGAGCTTCTCTCCTATTGGCCTCTGCTCCTCTTTAATCTCCGCCTCTCTGCACGCAACACGACGGGAACGGGGCGTTTTCCTCAGCTGAGACACGCAATTGGCTGAGAGGAGGTTAAAGGGAGTTGCACTGGTTGGTGAATTATCTTTTCATCCCTACAAAAGAAGGGAGTCATGGGGAACTTTTTCTTTTTTTTTCCCAGGGAGAGAGTTATTTATAATGTCTTGTAAGGGTCATGGAGAGCATAGTTTTGAGAATACAACGTGACCAGTGACATTAAGACACCCAACCCCTCCACATATCTCTCAAAGGTCTGTCCTGTTCTAACCCCCTTTGGCTGCCATCAGATCAGGGGTCTGCAACCTGCGGCTCCGGAGCCACATGCAGCTCTTTAGCCCCTCTCCAGTGGCTCCCTGTGGATTTTTATAAAAATTACTGGAAATGAATAACTGTTTTTTGTTTACATTTTCATTTTTATTTATCATTGTTGTAGGTCTATGGTACGATGGTACGACAGAGTATTAGGGCCACATTGAGGGGAAAAAATAAATCAGAGATTTCGAGAATAAAGTCATAATATTGTGAGGATAAAGTCATAAGTTTAGGGGAAAATAAGTCGTAATATTATGAGAATAAAGATATAAGTTTACGAGAATAAAGTCATAATATTATGAGAATAAAGTCATAAGTTTACGAGAGAAAAGTTGTAATATTATGAGAATAAAGTCATAAGTTTACGAGAGAAAAATTGTAATATTATGAGAATAAAGTCATAAGTTTACGAGTGAAAAGTCGTAATATGAGAATAAAGTCATTAGTTTACGGGAGAAAAGCCGTAATATTATGAGAATAAAGTCATAAATTTAAGAGAAAAAAGTCGTAATATTATGAGAATAAAGTCATAATATAAAAAGTAGTCATTTTACGTGTTATTTTCTTTTTTTTCTCTTAAAGTTATGACTTTATTCTCGTAATATTACGACTTTTTTTCTGTACTATATACTTAGACTATAAACTGTGTGTAAACTGCATAATGTGTTGCTCCAGGCTTTTTTTTATTTCTTTTTTTTTTGCCTAAAATGGCTCTTTTGATAGTAAAGGTTGCTGACCCCTGGTCTAACCCCACCACCTTCCACCCCTTGATAGGCCTGACCACATGATCTAGCCCAGGGGTTCTCAACCTTTTGTAACTTGAGGCCCACTTCTGATTGTTAAAATAATTTTGAGGACCACCTTCCCAAATAAATGACAAATTGAGCTATAAATATGTGTTATGCCACCGTCAGGTGTAATGACCCACATAAATATTCAGCTTACCTTCACCCATCACTGCCTGCCATTATGAATCCAAACTATTCAGGTTCATATTTCCTCACCACCAATTTGAAGCTTTTACTGGTGCAGGGTTGTCTCCAACATAACTTTTCGTTTTAAAAAAAAGCTCCATTTTTTGTCACTGCATCCGAGACATACAGTATGTCTGTAAAGGGGAGACTCGTGGGTCCCCATAGAACCCATATACAGTCACATATCTTGAGGTCAGAGGTCAAGGGACCCCTTTGAAAATGGCCGTGCCATTTTTTCCACGCCAAAATTTAGCGTAACTTTGAAGTGTTATTTAGCCTCCTTCCTGGAAAGCTAGCATGACTTGGTTGGGGCCAATGCATTCATTAGGTTTTTTAGTTTCATATCATTCCAGTATCTTTCCTCTAGCTTTAAAACCCGCCTGCTACAACCTCTGAAAAACAGAATAGCGGCCGTTGGATTTTGAAGAGGTTAATCTAACCATTTGTCATAACCTCCTGAGCCGCAGGTTGCGGCCCACTAGGTGGTGCTCTGAGGCCCACCAGTGGGCCCGAGCCCAGTGGTTGAGAATGGCTGATCTAGTCTATATTGGTGAAGCTGCTGAAAATAAGAAAGTCACCCATGTGGTCACAGAGTCAGTATATCAGACCCTCAGTAAAGATCTGCACAGCTGAGTTGTACCACTGTGAGCATATGGCACTGTCGTCCTGCCAGCTTCAGAGGTGTTGGTCTGTGGTGTGGCATGACCTCTGACCTGTGACCTCTGACTGTGCGTGTGTTTATGTGTGTCAACTTTCAGGATAGACACTCAGTGAATGCACTAAGACTGGATGGTCATCGTCACTGACATCTAGAAGGCATCAACGTGTTTTAATTTATAAAGCCTTGCTCTCTACATTATTTGGGATCTTTAGTTGAGTTTAAACTAAAGTGAACAACCATGACACTAGATCATAGGATAGGTTAGCTTTAAAAGTTCCTCTTACAAACTCTTAACTAGACAAGACTGATTTTCTTAATCTGCTGATTATTATCTTCATTAATTGAATAGTGGCTTGGTCAATAAAACACCAGAAAACACAGTGAAAAATTTCCTATAGCCCAAAGTCATGTCATCAAGTGTCTTGTTCTGTCTGACCAATAAGCCAAAGATATTCAATTAAAGCTTCAGTAGGCATAATGTTTTGGCATCATTGGGCAAAAATTCCATAATAACCTTTCACCATATTGTAATTTAAGTGTCCTGAGAGAAAACTAGACTTCTGCACCTCATCATTGCTCTAGCCAGCATCCTCTTTTTTGCTGTGGCATGTTGGGGGGGTAACACCAACACAAGGGATGCCAACAAACTAAACAGGCTGGTGAGGAAGGCTAGCTCTGTAGTTGGATCCGAACTGGACGATCTGGAGGTGGTGGCAGAAGGGAGGATGAGGAGGAAGCTGGACGCTATCCTGGAGAACCCCTCCCACCCCCTCCATGATGAGCTAGTCAAGATGAGGAGCACCTTCAGCCACAGACTCATGCCCCCTCGGCACAACACAAAGCGCCTGGGTCAGTCCTTCATGCTGGTAGCCATCAGGCTCCACAACCAAGGCTGACCCCCATATGAGAACTAGGAGGACTTTAAACTTAAAACACGCACTATCTGGACTATCTGGACTATCTGCATCTATCTGCACTACCTGCAACCACCTCTCCTAACCACTGGTGCACTTTAAACTTACTTTACACTACATCCCATATACCATTTTATAGACTGCACATATTACATCTATTTATTGTACACTACATTTTTTATTGACGGACGGTACAGGCTTTGTCCATTCACTATGTTCATTCACTATGTATGTTTTGTATTTCTATTTATTGTTTTATAATCTTTTTGTACACCTCTACCTCTGTATCTGCGCTTTGCTGCTTTGACACCTGAATTTTTCCCAGGGGATTAATAAAGGTTTATCTTATCTTATCTTTTTTTTATATTTACTCCATTTCTACCCACTGCAGCTGTAAATAAAATAAAAAATTACAAAAATGGGGTTTAGTTTGGGCAAACTGTTTTTCCTGTATATATATAATAAATACAAAAACAAAATAAAATTCAAATATGTTTTCCTGTTCAGCAGGTTTTCCCTCCCTCTCTGCTGCGTACTTTCTGACGTCATTTTGCTGGGAACACACGGTCTTCCTCATCTACAGCAGGGTAGAGACAAACCGCGTTCTACTTCCGCTCTGCTTCCTCTTCATTACAGTTGAGCTTCCGCCATAGTTAGTGACGTCACTGTCCCATCCTTAGCGTTGTTGCCTAGTAACAAAACGGAAGTCATCCGCAGCTTTCGGCGGTGAAAGTGCACAAATTGAAGAAGAGCGCGGGAGAGCTGTTGTCAACCAGGGGGCTGTTGTCAAGAAGTAACTCTGAGAGGTATTTATAACTACTTTAGAAAAAGCACCAGTCGTTGATAGTTGTCTCGATCAGTGCTTTGTTTTGGTATGATCCGCTTTGGCTTGAGACTATTGTGTGTTTACACTAGTGTTGCTAGCTGTGCTGCTGTAGCTCCTTAACAACAGATAACAACCTCACTACTAGTACAATAACTCCACATAAACGTTATATACTGACGTTAATATATGTTATGTGTGACAGAGAAATGTTAAAATGTGAAAGTACAGCATTAACACGTGGATAAGTTATCAACATTAACCACTTAACTGAATTAGCAGAAGCGTTGGGAAGACACATGTAATGTTAGCTAACTTAGTGAAGCTAGTTGTCATGCTGACTGTATAATGTGTTGTGTGAAGTCAGGAGGGTTACAGCAGCAACAGTCATGCTAGTTTAAGGCTAAGACAGATAATAATGAACACAGTGCACTTTCATAGACTAAGCTACTGGAGTTACCCTGCACTATACTCACTTTTAACAGTCTCTTCTGCACTATATTCACTTTTAACAGTCTCTTCTGCACTATATCCATTTTTGACAGTCTCTTCTGCCCTATATTCACTTTTTTAATAGTCCTGTATCTCAGCTGTTACCCTGCACTATATTCACTTTTAACAATTTTCTTCATCTCCTTGTATTTTTATATCTGGTATATTTTTTTGTACTTTTCACTACTGACTATTTTACTGCCTTTTTACTAACATGTTTTGCACTATGGAACTGTGATGCTGGAAACTTGAATTTCCCTCGGGATCAATAAAGTTACTATCTATCTATCTATCTATCTAATGGGCTACATTATGTGCAGAAGGTTGTCTCATTTTTTTGGTGCTTATTACCAACGACATGACATCCAGTTTATTACATTTTGTCCACCCTGTTTGACATTAACAACAAAGCATCTATCGGGTGTCATTTCCATACTCTCTTCAGTGTCCATGCAACTTTATTCTCCTCTTATTCTGTTTATGGAGCCCCTTTCATGTTTCTGTATTTTAAAAAAAACACAATGTGCTCACTGTATTGTATACTACAGTACAACTTTTTCATCACTGTACTTCTTTGACCTATTATTCACAGTCCATCCAAGCCCACCATAGCCTACGCAGTTTTCAAATCATATGCACTACATGCCAAATATACCCTGACACAGTACAAGGGATATTAACACAAGCATGGTAAAATTATAGCTTCTTTTCTGTTCTGTCTATACTTTCATATGTATAGTAAAGTCTTGGTTGTCTTGTCTATCAAAATGTTAGCTTTGTTTGTAGGTGGTAATACACTCTTAAAGTAGTACAGTAGGAATTTTGTTGTTTTGATTCTGTTAACTATTTGTTTACTACTGTCTTTAATATTGCTATGCTATCATCAGTGCCTGCTTAACAGAGTTAAGCAATTTCTTTCTCTGTAATCATCTTCCCTAACGTGCCTTCTGCCTTCAATGTTCCTTACAGGCATGGATTATAAAAGACGCAATGGTGGCCCTCATGTGGGTGGTGCGTCCCAGGCCAAACGGGGTAAAACAACTGGTGAATGGGAGGACAGTCCATCGCAGTTTGAGGAGGAATTGTCCATGTTTGACGAAGCAGAGATGGAGGCAGAGGAGATGGAGGGGCAGGCAGGCCATGATGTTATTCCCGTAGGTGAGTGTTGCACAGAAACGCACACAATCATAGGTGGCGGAAGTAAAATGGTTTTCCTGGTATAGGAAAAGATTATTGAGTTATGTAAATGACCAGCAGATCTGTATCAAAACTGTTTAACTGTTCACCATTGAGAAGTCTACATGTCACATACTGATGCTTATAATTTTCTTAGACATGCACAACTACACACATCTGCAGAACTTAGCTACCTGCAGATTATTAGTCACGTTTATTTTACAGTTTGATTTTTCTAATTTTAGGTAAGTAATTTGTGTGGCTGGTAGCTCTAACAAATCAGTCTGAATGGTTAAATTAGTAATCAATTTATGCCTTGAGTAAATTAAGCATGCTTAGTCTGTCAGCTCTGCCATGAGCCTCAAGGATATGCAGGTATAGCTAATGGCTGGATGGATAGCTTGTTAATAATGTAACTGTGAGCTAACAATAAGTGGCAACTGTGGAACTAGGTAACTGCAGGAAATTGTGGTTCAATTTCTGTCCATACTTAAGCAGTATTGGCTATAACCATTGAGATAAAAATAATGAATAATGCACTTTGGTTTTACTTCTGTCTTACCATTTGTTTCTTCAGGTGACCTCTTCTCAGCGGACCTTAACCCTCGTTGGCGGCGGCCTAATGCCCCTTCACTGAACCCATCATCTGACACTTTGGTGTTTCAGCAGATTGATCTTGACTATTATTTAGGTAATTATCAAAGATTACTTAAGAGTTATCTTGGCTTCTTTGTTGTTTGGATCTAAATGTAGGACATATCCACCTGCTCAAATGCCGTTGCTGTACTTGAGAAGAAAGGACATCTCCCACTTTTGTGTTATGCAGGGGCAACGGTGGCTGGCATGCCGGGTCAGTTACAGGGAAAAGTCCCGATCATTCGAATGTTTGGGGTAACAGACAGTGGCAACAGTGTGTGTTGCCACATCCATGGTTTTGCGCCTTACTTCTACGTTCCTGCACCAAGTGGTGAGTACTTGTCATTATACTTGTCAATACATAAGATATGTGCATGCAAAGACTTTGTATTTTTAGGACACATTTTCTCAGTGCACTAGTTTTAAATTCTCTCAGGGGCATGCCACTTTTCTTACTAATCTTACAATGTTTCCCTCTTTCTGCGTCCTTTGAAAAGGGTTCAAATCTGATTACCTGGGTGAATTTAAAAGAGAGTTGAACTCTGTTGTCCTGAAGGACATGCGATCCAACAAGGACAACATCTCTGTCACAGTGTTGGCTGTGGACATCACCTGCAAAGAGAGTGAGTACAAGTGATCTGCAAATGTTCATGTGCAGATCACTAAATATAAGTATGTAAAGGAATTATTTAACACGTTACAAGTATATTCTTTGATCAAATTATTGTGAAACCGAGTAGGCTGATCCTAGTTACAAAACATTTGATAATAAATGTACTTGCAAAGTGATATAGTTAAGTGACTATGCTTTCATCATGATTATTGGAGATAAACTTTTCTTTTTCATGCAGACATGTATGGTTACCACGGGAAACGCAGTCTGGATTTTTTGCGGATTACCATGGCGATGCCTCGTCTCATCGCCCCAGCAAAGAGACTGCTGGAGCAGGGCTTCAAGTTTGGACATTTCCCCATCCAGGGCTACCAATCCTATGAGGCCAACATAGATTTTGAGATAAGGTGTGTTTGTGTTTGTGTTTGTTCTGTATAAAAACAGTAAAGGTGATAACTTGACAGTCTGATGGAAGCATTGAGCTTCTTTTTACAAATTATTTTGTGAATGGATCATTTTCATACAATGCAGACCGGGTTTGCTTTACCATCAACATCATGCAATAGTGTGGAATTTGAAGATGTCAGGATTAATTTGTACATTTTTATACATTAAGTTATAAATGGTGTTTGCACTGACTGTGGTGTTCTTGCTTTTGTCAGGCTAAACGGGCTGTTCACAGTTTTAGTCTTCTGAGTAATTTCGCAGCTATATTCTTATATTGTTGGGTGATTATATATTATTTGTCTGCTTACATGTACATATGCAGGGGCACCATTGAAATCTCTTAAGTTTTAGTCTTTTAGTCAAATGCGTCTCCAGGTCACGAAGATGTCAGGGTAACTTGTTGCAGCTAAAGATGTTAGTTTTTGTAAATGGATTTTTCACAAAACAACTGAAGAGTAAAAGCAATGCTAAAGCTGTATTTTTCAGCTTAACAAGCCTCTCTGTGTTGTCAGGTTTATGGTGGACAGTGATGTGGTGGGATGCTGTTGGATTGAACTTCCCAAAAGCAAGTACAGAGTGCGTGAAGAGAAGAGCACGGGGGAAAATGATTTTCGGTACCCAGGCAAGGTAGGTCTAGTTCACACCTGTCAGAGGAACAAATGGCTGTGAAGTTACAGCGTTTGACTTCCCTCTGAGTGCCTTCATATAAAATGTTTTCTTTTACCAACGGTGTTCATGACCTGTCTCCCCCTGTTTTTGTCCTTTAGGTGTCCTTGTGTCAGTATGAGGTGGATGTGGGATGGACAGATTTGATAAGTCACCCTGCAGAGGGAGACTGGCAGAGGATTGCTCCGCTCAGGGTGCTCAGCTTTGACATCGAGTGTGCAGGAAGAAAAGGTGTGTTTCTTTCTTTCTCTCTGGCATTCTTATTAAACAGCATACAAACTAATACCCCTAACATACTTTTTGTCTATACTTGTTGAAAAGCAAATGCGGTGTTTGACTCTGGTGTCCACTCTTTTCTTTCCAGGAATCTTCCCAGAAGCAGACAAAGACCCTGTGATTCAGATTGCGTCTATGGTGCAGCGGCAGGGTGAGAAGGAGCCCTTCATTCGCACCGTGTTCACTCTCCAGTCCTGTGCCAGCATCGTGGGTTCTCAGATATTGTGCTTTACACAGGAGAAACAGCTACTGCAGGTATACACACTGGCTTCAGTAAGACACTGAAAAACATAAATATTCTGACATGTTTTCCTCGTTCTTATGTTTTGCTGATCATCTATCACATCATTTTGTTTCTGTTTACGTCTCTGTGAGCAGAGCTGGGCGGAGTTTTTGAGGACCGTGGACCCAGACATCATCACTGGATACAACATCCAAAACTTTGATTTTCCCTACTTGCTCAACAGGGCAGCTGCTTTAAAGGTTAGATGGAGCCACATTTGTCTACTACTTTCATGCATTACTAATACCTAAAATCACAAGATTAAGAGTAATGCACATAAACACTTAGGCACTGCCTCTGGAAGAATGTATTTGTAGCAGAAATACAGATTTCCCTTTCCTGTTTGTTGTAAGACATTCCTGTTTTTTCTCAATGAAACATGTTCTTTTGTGTTCAGGTGAATCTCTTTCCCTACCTCGGCCGAGTGCGAGGCATAAAGTCAGTCTTGCGAGACCTAAACTTTCAGAGCAAGCAGATGGGCCGCAGAGAGAACAAGATCATTAACATGGAGGGCCGCGTTCAGTTTGATCTACTGCAGGTCAGCTTCAACTGCAGCAACAGCAATCCTAACTTTAACAATATTTAAGTTACTTCACAGTTAGTATGTGGTGCATTGGGTACTGCACACAGTCTAATTGGTGTGTTTCTCTCAGATTCTCCTCAGGGACTATAAACTGCGCTCGTACACACTGAACGCTGTGAGTTTCCACTTCCTGCAAGAACAGAAAGAGGATGTGCAGCACTCCATCATCACTGATCTGCAGGTAAAGCACAAACCAGTAACCTTGTTGTATCTGGAAGAGAGCTGGTTATCATTAAGAGCTCAGCAGATTCAAATGGCATCATTAATTAATATTTAAATGTAGGGCTGTCCTCGACCAAAGAAATTCTTAGTCGACTAACACTCATATGATTGTTGACTTATCGATTAGTTGATTTAAATCGACAGATCTGTAAAACTGAGTTTCTCCACAAAGAATCACACAAAAGCACCACTTTGAATCTTGTATTTAGAGTGTAAGAGATGTGCTCATAAGTTGCTTGGAAATAAGTCATTCACTAAAGAAATCTTAGTCGACTAAGACCAAAGATTAGTCAACTAAGAGGGGGCAGTCCTATTTGAATGTATGGATAATATTTCTGAAAGGAAATCACACATCTAAGTTGTTGCTGTTTTTTTCCCCATCTATCTTTCTCCATTTTTTCCTCCATCACAGAATGGCAACGAGCAGACACGTCGTCGGTTGGCGGTCTACTGCCTGAAAGACGCCTACCTCCCACTGCGCTTGCTGCAGAAGCTGATGTGTGTGATTAACTACATGGAGATGGCCAGAGTGACGGGTGTGCCTCTCACCTACCTGCTCTCGAGAGGACAGCAGATCAAAGTCGTCTCTCAGCTGCTGCGACAGGTAACAAACACATGGGACAGATACTTATGCATATGCACAGATTTAAGGATGGAAACTTTAAGTGTCTGTCTGTACATGTTTAGGCCATGAAACAGGACCTGGTCATGCCTGTTGTAAAGACAGAAGGAGGAGAAGACTACACTGGAGCGACTGTCATTGAGCCAGAGAAAGGGTATGTACATCTGCTGTTTGTGTGAGTGTATAACTCCTCTCTGCTCCTGGTGTTTATGGTTTGGGTACATGCAAGCTTCTCGTATACCTTTCCATCACCCCCTTCTACTCTGTGTAGGTATTACAGCGTTCCTATTGCCACCCTGGATTTTTCCTCCTTGTATCCGTCCATCATGATGGCTCACAATCTGTGCTACACCACCCTGCTGCAGAAAGGCTCACCAGACAGAGAAAGGTGAGCAGTTCTTTTTATGTGTCCACAAGAAATTAGTTTTTGTTTTGTCAGTCTGACAGTTTCCAGTTGGATAAGTGAAACAAATCTAAAAAAAACAATTGAAGTTTAAAAAGGGTTCAACAGCTTTAGTTTCCCTAAACTTCGTCTTCTTGCATCTGAAATATATTTTAAGAAATGTAATGCTGAATTAACACTTTCTTGCAGTATGTCTTATGAGCTCAATGTGACTTGCCATATATGTTTAACCAGCCTACAGGTTTAAGTTAAGTTTAAGTTTATTTAAGTTGTTAAATTTCACCTGAAACATATAGACTAGGGCTGCCAATCGATTAAAATATTTAATCGCGATTAATCGCATGATTGTCCATAGTTAATCATGATTAATTGCAAATTCACAAATTGTATCTGTTCAAAATGTATCTTAAAGTGAGATTTGTCAAGTATTTAACACTCTAATACTTTAATCAACATGGGAGTGGACTAATATACTTGCTTTGTGCAAATGTATGTATATATTTATTATTGGAAATCAACACAAAACAACACAAAACAATGACAAATATTGTCCAGAAACCCTCACAGGTACTGCATTTAGCATAAAAAAATATGCTCAAATCATAACATGGCAAACTGCAGCCCAACAGGCAACAACAGCTGTCAGTGTGTCAGTGTGCTGACTTGACTATGACTTGTCCCAAACTGCATGTGATTATCATAAAGTGGGCATGTCTGTAAAGGGGAGACTCGTGGGTACCCATAGAAACAATTTTCATTCACATATCAAGGGACCCCTTTGAAAATGCCAGTTTTTCCTCGCCAAGATTAAGCGTAAATTTGGAGCGTTTTTTAACCTCCTTTGCGAAACGCTAGTATGACATGGTTGGTACCAATAGATTCTTTAGGTTTTCTAATTTCATATCATGCCAGGATCTTCACACTAGCTTTAAACCTGAGCCTAAATCACAAGTTGCGTTAATGCATTAAAGAAATTAGTGGCGTTAAAACAAATTTTCGTTAACACGTTATTGCGTTACTTTTGACAGCCCTAATATAGACAAAATGACGTGACACTTATTTTATTTATTGATCCGTTCTTTCTTAATGACTAGTTAAAAATGTAAAACACTTAAACGTTTTTTGTCTAGTATCAACATGATGATCTAATATCTGAAGTGGTTGTATGTATTCAGCCTCTCACCAGATGACTTCATCAAGACTCCAACTGGTGATATGTTTGTGAAGAGCTCTGTGAGGAAAGGACTTCTGCCTGAGATCCTGGAGAACCTGCTGTCTGCCAGGAAGAGGTTTGAATTATTCAAATAAATCACAAAATCAAACTGACCTGAACTACACTGAAAGCTAGTTAGCAACTCAGTAGACTGCTTCAGTCCCCCTGAACCTTAAAATTTAACTTGCTGCTAAGCCTGTTAACATTTTGATCCTCTGATTCACAACTAGTTTTTTAATGTGTTTCCTCTTGCTGTGATAATGCAGAATTACTCTGAAAAAAATAAAAAATGGGTGTACCAGTCAGACATTGTTTCCTTCTTAGCATATCCCACTGTCTGTCCACAGGGCCAAAACGGAACTAAAGAAGGAGACTGATCCTTTCAAGAGGCAGGTGCTGGACGGGCGACAGTTGGCCCTCAAAATCAGCGCAAACTCCGTCTATGGCTTCACAGGTGCTCAGGTGGGCAAGCTGCCCTGCCTAGAGATCTCACAGGTGAGCACTTGACTATGGGTCTGCTGCTGGTGTTAAAGTCCGACTGAATTTACATTGCATTTGTTTGTCTGGAACATTATGCATATCTGCTCTGTAAATCACATGCCCTGTGTTCTCCTTTGAGTGGTAACGTCAGTTTGCAGGCTAGATATCTAACATTAAACAGCATGTAAACAAACCTGCAAATGTCACTTTGGTCTGGTTAGATGCTGGTGTGGTCCTTACTCTTCAATACCACTAACAACATGCTGTCTCTTAACATATCAAATGTTTACAATTCTGGCCAAACAGAACTGTTTTTCTAAATGGGGTTGTCCCAATTTGACTTGTGTGTGTGACGCGTCACTCTTCCCACTGTTCTGCACAGATGTGAAGTCAGAGCACAGACGGTAAACAACAAAGATGTAGAGCAAAGATTAGTACTCAGATAGAAACCACAGAACAGGTGGAAATCACAAAGATCTACTGTAAGTGTTTTGTGGAAGGTTGACCTACTTAGTTACACCCTCACGGAGAACTGAGAAGATAACTACTGCCTTCTACATGAGCTGATTTGGAGTAAAATATTTTTCTAAGGCGTTGAAAGTCCTGGCCTGTAAAGTGTCTGATGATTTTTTGAGTTTTTCCCCATGACCAATGAAAGCTTAATCTAACAACGCAGATCATTTAGTGATAAACGTATTTAAAACTTTCCTTTTTTTCTCGTCTAGAGCGTCACAGGTTTTGGAAGACAGATGATTGAAAAAACCAAACAGTTGGTGGAGTCCAAGTTCACCATTTCCAATGGTTACCAAGGTGATGCCAAGGTGAGGAATACATGTAGCTGCAGCCCAATACTGACCCAAACCCCTCTTTTTTTTTTTTTTACTGGTTAACCATTTATGAGTCAACATATTAGCTTTATTTATATCAAGAAATACTGTTATGGAGTTTTGAGCTGACTAAAGGTATGGGAGCTACTATCTGATGTTTTCAATGGACCCCCTTTGTGTGCATGTTGTTTGAATTTTTTTTTTTTTTTTTTATCCTTTCAAGGTAATTTATGGGGACACGGATTCCGTCATGGTTAAGCTTGGAGTTGCCACAGTGAGGGAGGCCATGGATATCGGGAAGGAGGCAGCAGAGTGGATATCGTCCCATTTCACACCGCCCATCAAACTGGAGTTTGAAAAGGTACCGTTTCTGTCCACATGATTTATCAAAGCATTAGTCCCAGTAATTTCATCATCTGTGGAAGTTGTTGATTGAGCACTTCTACGTCTTTAGGCGTTTTCAGACCGGAGGAACTTTTTCATAGTCCTAAGAACCCCTGCTTTTTATTGTGTCCGCACCGCAAGAACTTTGAACGATCGCAGTTCTTATAACGCCGTTTTGAGGGACTTTTTTAGCTTTTTGAACTCCTTTCAGAGTAGGTACTTTTACGCAAGTGTACGGTGATTGGTGAACATCGGCAACCAACATTTTTAAAAGCCTGTTAGCCGTGTAAACAGACAACACAAAACATAGACAACAGCTCGTAGCGAAATAAATGAAAGAAAACACGGACAAATGGACCGACAGTGAAGGCCAGAAGTTAACTTGTTCATGAGCACACACCCACTAAGCCAAGAAACGAGTGAGAGGCGCTGCTCAGCGAGCTAACGCAGTAGCACAAAGCACACCCACTGAGTCGATTCGAACTGAAATTGCAAAAGGTTAATTTTGTGACGGCTATTTTGCTTGATTTGTATGATTGTGGCATGTAACAGGGTTGTTTATTTATTCTTATATTACTAAAAAAAGCTAAGAGAGCTTGTCGAAGGTAACAAACTTGCTCGGGGGAGCTCCCCAGAACTGCTAGTTCCGAAAACACCTTTTGAGAATCAGCCAACTGTTTCAAAATGACAAAAGAGATAGGATTTAGGACCCCAGAGTTGGAGCGTCCTCTCAGCTAATGAGAGCTTATATTTGTCACTTCCACAGGTGTACTACCCATACCTGTTGATCAACAAGAAGCGCTACGCAGGCCTCTATTTCTCCGGCAGTGCAGACACACATGAAAAGATGGACTGTAAAGGCATTGAGACTGTCCGCAGAGACAACTGCCCTCTGGTGGCTAACCTTATCAACATCTGTCTGCAGAAAATCCTCATAGACAGGTACACACACACACACACGCGCACACACACGCACACACATTCTGTACATAATGCATTATCAATTCATTTTATTAGAAGTTCTTTGGTGATTTCATTCATTATTCATGTCGTCTTTAATTTTGTTAATACATACAGAATAAAACTCCATAACTGATCATGTAATGTAAAATTATAACAGGAAATGCTTAACTTTTCAAACTTCATGATCCTGCCACTATTTTGTTGGATTTTTGGCGTCTAAAAAGATCTAAACTTATATTCAGATGCTGAATCTTAACCACACTACGAGCTGTTAAGTCATTATGAAAGTAATCACAGCTCATGTGATGTTTCATCAGGGATCCCCAGGGTGCCGTGGCTCAAGCTAAAGAAGTGATCTCGGACCTGCTGTGCAACCGTATCGACATCAGCCAGCTTGTCATCACCAAGGAGCTAACGCGCACTGCCCAGGAGTACGCTGGCAGACAGGCACACGTGGAGCTGGCTGAGAGGTCTGTGACCACACACTGAGACGTCTCATTACAAATAATACTCCAAGGGATATTATTTGTGTGTGTGTGTGTGTGTGATATGGGTGAACTGACCCATTAATATTAATATTTTACAGGATGAGGAAAAGAGATGCAGGCAGCGCCCCGAACCTGGGAGACCGAGTTCCATACGTCATCATCAAGGCTGCAAAGGGAGTAGCAGCATACATGAAATCAGAGGTGCATAGGGTCATCTTTCATTGTCTAAATAATATGATTTAATTTGTGCATCCCCCCTTTTCTTATATTACATGCTTAATCCCGATAATCATCCTGATTCTTCCACATGTTCCTGTAGGACCCGATCTTTGTGCTGGAGAACAACATTCCCATCGACACACAATACTACCTGGAGCAGCAGCTGTCCAAGCCCCTGTTGCGAATATTTGAGCCCATCCTGGGAGAGAGCAAGGCAGAGAACGTCCTGCTCAGTAAATCTACAATCACACACACATCATAGTCTTGTTATTACAATTTAGGCAATTAGCTGATACTTGTTTCTTTCATCCTCAATGATTTATTTGCGTATTAGTGAAATTATCTTACTTTTTAGGTATAATTTTGAGATACCACTTTGGGCATT
The DNA here is from genome assembly GCA_916700685.1 of Adelosebastes latens. Taxonomy (NCBI): domain Eukaryota; kingdom Metazoa; phylum Chordata; class Actinopteri; order Perciformes; family Sebastidae; genus Adelosebastes; species Adelosebastes latens. The sequence continues at coordinate 17,710 of CAKAKR010033456.1, forward strand.
TGTCATTATTCTTGACATTTTAGAGTTTAACTTTATGAAATTAATTGTTTTTCTAATCTATAAATCGATCGTGTGCAGAAATCTAATGGGCAAAATGTAACATTATAGCATAACAACCAGTGTCAAAGCTGCACAGAACATTATGAAATACTCTTGTGTCCCAAAAGAAAGAACATAGATGTGCTAGTTAAATAAATGACGCTTAGCATGTGTTGTGTGCTTTAAAACTTAACGTTGCTATTGTTTCTCTGGTTTCTTTCAGAGGGCGACCACACACGCTGTAAGACTGTGTTGACCTCGAAGATCGGGGGCCTCATGGCATTTGCTCAGAAGAGGAGCACCTGTATCGGTTGCAAAGCTGTGCTCAAGACGGACGGTGTGTGTTTCTCAGAATTTGAAGATGGTTTTTTTTCTACTTTCTTATCCACTTAATGAGGTGGGAGCGGTGTTAAAGAGCTTTATATGTGTGACATCTAAATTGTGTGTCATTGCAGCGGCTGTGTGTGATTTCTGTAAGAAGAAGGAGTCTGAACTCTACCAAAAAGAGGTAGGCAAGATGCCGGATGACTCCATACTTTGATATGTTGGTTTACGACACTAACAGGGCTAAGTTTATTTGATTTAAGTCCCAGCTCTGACTATGTTGGAAGAAAAGCTTTAATGTCTTATTGTAATCAGTGGTTGTCCAGTGTTAAACATCATATTGCCCTCTGGTGGCTCCTCAGAGCTCAGGGAATTCATTAACGGGAATTTGATACCAAATGTATTTAAGTAAATTAAGCAGAACACCTATTTGATATCAAATTAAATTTAGTCTCATTTCTTAATTATTTACTTTTGGGCTGCTATAGACTGGTGTGCTGTTCCAGTAAAGCACAACTCGTCAAATTGTTTTTAATGTATTCATGTAAGGATTAAGGGTTTAATATCTGAAAACAAACATAACTTTTCCCTCGTCATGTCCATTGAGTTTCTAACATTTAGGTTGTTAATTACAGATCTTTCACCTGAACACACTGGAGGAGCGCTTCTCTCGCTTGTGGACTCAGTGTCAGCGTTGTCAGGGCTCCCTCCATGAGGATGTGCTCTGTACCAGGTACATGTGTGCACATATTTATTATAAACGTGTGTTTACTGCAGGATTATGGCTGAGCACACAGTAACACTGTCCCTCTTGACTCCTCTACAGTCGAGATTGTCCCATCTTTTACATGAGGAAGAAGGTTCAGAAAGATTTGGATGACCAGAGCAAGCTGGTGAATCGTTTTGGATGGTGAGAGGCACACACACTCAGTCCTTATATGCCTCATTTCAGATGACCAAGGACTCTTATCGTCTCACTGTATTTTTCTTCTATGTCTTTTGGTGCTTGTAAAAATGCATATATATTGCACTATTTCTATGTTTTCTAATTTGAATAAAATGTCAATAAATAGTATCATTTTCTAAAATAAAATCAAAAAGCAATCGATTCCTTTTTGGCCTGTCATGTATGATCATTACTTAATAAACGATCACTGCAGAACTTGGAAGTTACAAAATTGACATCCAGGATGCTGAACCACTCTGCTGTTAAACACACCAGACAGTAAATGTATATGTGACATGTCCTGTATGTGAAGAGGGTTTACAGAGTATGAAACTTTACATTCCCCAATCCTAATTTGACAAGTTTAACTTTTTCTGAAATGAAGAGGAACTTCATTGTTGTCCTCTTCAGTGTTATTGTCTCAGTCAAACCTGATAAACTACATCCCCTCCAGTCTCCACTGATTTGATACCTCAGAAAAAAAAAACCTGATTGTTAACTTTTGATGGCACAAACTGAGGGGAAACTGAATGCAAGGTTTGTTACTCTTTCTTGAAAAAGATGATGTCTTTATTATCAGTAGTTACAAATCAGATCTGGCGTTAACGCAGCACATTCTCAACATAGTTTGTGTGTTTGAGCCACTTACTAGTAAAGATCCACCTTGGATAAACAGAACAGACAAGATGTAAAAGCTGAAGACATTTACTTGTTCATTACAGCAGAGTGCATTAAAGATTTTACATAGCTGTCAGTGAGAGACTTGTTAAAAGTTTTCAGCATATTTCAACAGTGGAACTACACTGAGTCCAGATAACAAGACAGGCATTTGGAAGCTGCCGGTTTAACACCATAGCGAAGTAGGAACCCTCCATGGATGGATTCACCTCTGTTGGCAGGAAGCAACCGAAGTTAGTTCATTGAACGTTGATATAATTTTAGTAAATATGTGGAAAGCAGTTTCTAAATGCAGACGTTTTTAAATTGGGTAGCGCTGTTTATAACGCTACAAAAATATAAATTCAACCCACTACATTTAGGGTGACAGTAATTATCAAAAACGACAAACACTGCTATAAAAAATTGGCGTCTTATTGAATATCCTTATCATAAAGCATGATGAGATAACATGGCTGTCACGGTGTCTGAGCTCTGGAGATTTCCTGGTGAGTTAACGACTGGTTTTAGCATCAGTATGGTTTAAATGTTGTATGTAGTACCACAAAACCACCAACAACACTGTGACTGATAAACTGCATTAAAAGTGGACTTTGGAATACAGTGTGACTGTGTGGAACAAACAGCAGGGCTGACACTTCAAACAGTAAGTTAATGATGGAGTGAAATGATGGACAGGCATCAGATCTCAACCGATCATTTGACACAGCTCTCAGTCCGTTATTCCTCAGTTCCTGATATATCACTATATTCCTGAGTAAACTTTTTAAATGGCACCAACTAATCCTAAATTCTACAACAAAACAAATAACAGGAAATTAATAAAGTGCACCTAGGAGACTAGAACACAATTTTGAGGCTTTGTTACTGTCGTGATCCCATCTTGCTATAGCATTTTCATTGATCTGTGTGAGAGAAATAAAAAAAAAAATAGATATTGCTGTTGTGTTTCAAGCCCCAGATGACACTAACCTATGAAAAACACAAGGGGGAGACAGACGTTTCCAAACTTTGAAAAAGTTTCAACCAATCATCTTGAAGTAGAATGTTTTCACAGTAAACAGTGTTCTAGTCGGTATGACACTGTTTCCATGTTATTTGTGGGACTTTGTGAAGTCAGATGTGTACCGACTACTCACATACAATTTGTCACAAATTTCATCTCCCTAAAGAATGTGCTGGGTCCAAGAATAACTTTGGGAGATTTGGATTGAATGCGTCACCCGATGGGACAGTGCAAACTGCAGTGACGCACCACCGTGAACCCCTGACCCCTAAATAGTCAACTGGAGCTGAACAGTTTGTAAAAGAGAATTATCTTTACAGACAAATTCAATCTTTCTACCACAGATTCAAATTAAGTTTGCACAATGCTGACCGTGAAGGTAGGGTTGGTAAAAATTTTAGAAACATTTTTGTTATATAAGTGGAAATCCTCATTACATCCCGACAGCAATCAATAAATCAAATGCTCTGAAAAAAAAAATCTGGCATCTGTGGCTGTCGCAGGACTGTAATAAACCCGTCCAATCATCAGTCTTCCTCAAGCTGCTTGACAGCTGTGAGTACTAACAGTAGCCATGTTCGCCGCTCACGTTCATTATGATATGTTTACGTTCATAATGATAATTGTGGGGGAGTGGCATTGGAGGCAGACTTGAAGCGACGGACTGTCAGTGTTGCCGACTTTCTCACTAGATTCAGGGACTTTTGGAGCTAGTGCTGCTAGCTACTCTCATTGGAAAAGAGTTGGCAACACTGAGCCGGGTTATTCGGTTGGATCATTTTTTAAATCTAGTGTACTCTTGCTGGTTTTTCAAGAGCACCGACCCTACTTTGAACCAAAAAGAAAAAAAAAAAAAAACTCATCTAAAAACTGCAGTTTCTAGTTGTTTGGTCACCCAACAAAAACAAAAAAACTCCAACTGAATTCACAGCGTTAAAAGGACACTGTACATCTTGTGGTGACATACTGTCAGTGGAAACTGCGACAGCAGTAAAAATGGACTTTGCCACGTCTGCTTCCCTGTACGGAGCTGTGCTGGAACGTCTCCAACGTGACAGAGGAGTTGCAGTGTGTGAGGGCGAGCGTGAAACAAGTGCTGTAAGGGATGCGCTGGTGTTTGTGTGTGTTAGTGTGTGTGTGTGTGTGGTTTGCTATAGTATTACGCAACGTCTCTGAGTTTTCTTCTTGCTCTTCTTGTTGCTGCGGTTGGTCTCCTTATATTTTCTAATCTCCCGTACTAGCGAATAGAAAGCTTCCTCCACACCCTGCAAGACAGTGACAAAAAAATATTTGTCACACACAAAATGAATATAAGATTTTTGTAATGATATGTAATTAAAAGTTTTATTTCAGACATTGATTTGCATTCTTATTTACTCAAACAAGGCTCATGCATGCATCATTGCAAACCGAATACAAGTGTTACTTCTTTCCTACGTACCTGTCTGGTTTTGGCAGAGGTCTCAACAAACGGTACTCCGTAGCTTCTTGCCAGCTCCTGTGCCTGCCGCGACTCCACAGTGCGAGTACTCAGGTCGCTCTTATTCCCCACCAGCACCATAGGAACGCTGTCACTGTCCTTCACCCTGTTTATTTGCTCTCTGAGGAGGAGACAAATGCAAAAGCACCTACTGAGACCACCCTACTTTTATCTTTGCTACACCTAATATTTTCTTCAGTATTAACTTATGTATTTGGATCAGTTCAAAAACGTGAACCAGATTCTACTGTACTAATTGCCCCACAAGACTAAAAAATGTCATAGTATAGTATGCCATAAAAATAGTCACAGTATAGTATGTCATAAAAAGTCATAGTATAGTATGTCATAAAAAGTCATAGTATAAAAATAAAAATAGTCTATAGTATATCCATCCATCATCTTGTGCTTATCCGGGGCCGGGTCGCAGGGGCAGCAGGCTTAGCAGGGTATTCCAGATGTCCCTCTCCCCAGCAATGTTTTCCAGCTCTTACTGGGGGACCCAGAGGCATTCCCAGGCCAGATGAGTTATATAATCTCTCATAAAGAAGTCATATAAAAACGTCATAGCATAGTATGTTATAAAAAGTCAGCCAACTCGCCAACCCATCGCTGAAAAATGCAATTCTTGCAGAAATCTCCAAATGTCAAAGGTTTTCGATACCAAATCACGACATGGCTTTTTCTATGGTGTTCCTCAAGGTCTTGGTGTCTTAATGTGGTATTTTGGAGGGATTATTGATCATTTTTAATTCTGGAGTGGTAAAAAATTGTTAAATTTAGCACCAAATCTGTGTAACAAATGGTAAATTAAGTAAGCATGGGGATGGCCATCATATACTTCTAATATATGTTCTATGCCCTTATACACTCACACAAAGTTAATTATTATTTTTGAGCTGCATCTCAAATTAATCTTCAGGTTCCCAGCTTTCAGATGATGTACACCACTTCTATGTGACATCTACTGCTGACCTGCTATCGCCCCCTAAAGACCCCCTGTACCCCCCACCCTAAGTGGGTCTCTTAGGGTTTTAAAAGTCATAGTATAGTACGCCATAAAAGATTTCCTGAAAAATGCCACAAAAAAGTCACAGTACAGCATGTCATAAAAATATCAGAAAAAGTCACAGTATAGTATGTTGAAAAAAAAGTCATACAAATGTCACAAAGAAGTCATAGTATAGTATTCAATAAATATATTTTAAAAAAGTGCCATGAAAATTTCACAATATAGTAGGTCATAAAAAAAAGTCATAAAAGAAAGTCATAGTACAGTATGTCATAAAAAAATGACACAAACACAGCTGTATTACAGACTGCCAAGTTATACACACACTATTGAAGAAGACTATTAGTCCTTCTTGGACAGTATTGTTTCAACTTCCAGCTGGGTTTTATTACTGACACTAGTCTTACTAGTCTAAGGCGGTGTGAAGCATCCTGTACCTGTAGAGGTGAACATCCTCAAAGGATTTGATGTTGTTGATGGCGAACACACAGAGGAAGCCCTCTCCTGTCCTCATGTACTGGTCCCTCATGGCGCTGTACTCCTCCTGACCTGCAGTGTCCAGGATGTCCAACAGACAAGTCTCTCCATCAATCACCACCTGTTTTCTGTACGAGTCCTGGAACACAGCATTGACATGATCATGCAGGCGGTACCCAACGTCACTGCCAAGAAATCTAACAATGGATTGCATCATGTTAATTCCCATGTTGTTTTTTTTTACAGTCACACTGCTGCATCATGTAGCAACAGGACCTTGTTGAATGGAACATTTTGTGATGAACTTGCAGAAATGTATTCAACACTGTCTGAAATTAAAGATTTACAACCAACTTGGGGGGATTTTTAGGCAACAATGTGAGGAACAATAAGAGATTACTCAGCAGAGTTCCCAGTGTTGATTTATATGTGTTAGTGGAAATTATATTAAACTAATGAGGGCTAACAGGAGAGCTGTTTGCTATAACAGGTTTTACCAAGTTTAAATAAACTTTTAGAGGGTTCTGGCAGTTTTTCACAGGTCAGATGGTGCTGTAGATTTGTGACAGCATGGCCTGGTGTTTGCTATGGTACCACTTTGCATAGTGAGGTTTTATTCCACTGCGTGTATTTGACATATATTGTTACTATTTACTTTGCAGATTAAGATCTTAGATACAAAACATATGACCAGTTTATAAAATAAAATAAAAATGAGATCTTCCGCGACTCAATGGGTTTCCTCTATCAGCCTGTAGACTGCTTTTAATGTGCTTTTTTTATTGGAAAATCCAACAGTTGTGACTTCATGCACGCTCACTAGTGCCTTTACTCTCTTCAGCTCCGCTTACAGGGCTAACAGTGTGCAACCATAGCTAACATTTGGTTAGAAATGGAGTCTGCTAACGCCAACAAACAACCAGCCCCCACCACAATTCAGATTTCAACACAAACTCCACGGAAGCACAAAAAACACAAAGTTATATCTAGTGAAGCCCATCTTGCAAAACAGGAATGTGACCGATGTCAGGGGAAACTAGGATCAACATCTGCCGGGCCTTTGATTCATGGAGGGACATTTGTTTAGTTTTGGGAATCAAAACGGACCACGAGCTGGCAGAATTCCTACTGGAAAGGTAAGCTAACATTACTGCCAAGCATGTGAAATATGTAGTGTTAACGTTAATCAACAAACGCGATCAATCACGCTCAGTCTCGTGTGTGTCGCCTCACTGTTTTGACCGATGTCACAAGCAATTTCTGATTCCTAAATGTAGCCCCTTTAAGTCTATTTTGTTTCTTATCAGAGAACACAACTTCTTACATATAACATTAAAGGTGCTATTGATAACATTCAGACACTAGATTTCGCATTCTCCCTTCCCCGTTCCATTGCATTTACTTCACAACAAGTCGTTGCCAGACACTTACTGTCAAACTCAGCCATTTATTATTTTTTTCAAGACTAATAAGGCCCAGACACACCAAACCGACAAAGAACTAGCAGCGATGAACGCAGACTGTTGCATCGCCTAATATCACCTTTTTTTTCTTGGCGGACAAGTTCCATTTGAACACACCGCAAAAGATTACAGCCGACGGCCAGTTAGCATGTACGTTCTGCGCCTGCGTGAGATGAAATAACCCTCCACACCAGCAGGTCGCGGTAGTCTGTATTTGTTATTCAAAAAGGGAAACCGGAAGACCAAGGACGGCGGATTTACAAGCCGTTGTTATGATACGTACATGAAACAAAGCGGCGTTTACCAACCATTTTCACACCACTCTCACTCACCACTTAGCTTCATTCCAGATGGCCATGTTGTTGTGAAAATATCCGTATATAGGAGTGATCAGATGAGATGAAGATGAAAAATGAGAAGAACCTTCTGTGTGTGCCCTCTTGGCTTTACTCGTTGGCTTACTTTCCTCACTTCCGTTTCTCTTCTCGTGTACTGATTTTGTTTAAGCTGAACAGCCAATCAGAGCAATTTCTCTCACCAACAAGCTCCGCCGGCAATTCAACATGGCCGATGGCCGACCGTCGGCTTGGTGTGTCAGGGCCTTAACGGACGACCCAGTGATACCACGTGATCCCAACATTGTTTTACTATCGGCTCACAAGCCTTGTAGAAGTGGGAACCAAATGTCGGAGATGGAGATAAACAAAACATTCATTTTGGACCCACCAAAATTTTTTAAATGATTAATTCACAATCATAATTTTTTTCAGGAAAAGCCATACTTTTATTTGGAACCTTTCTAAAAGCTCTGTATTATTTACTTAAAATATTCATCTACATAAAAATGTTATCAATAAGACCTTTAAAATGCAAACAAAGAATTGTGTCTCTGTGCCCCAGACTTTACAAATAAATATTATAAAGGGAAGGGAAGGATCTGAGTACTTCTTCCACTACTTAAGGCATAATGTAGAGTAACATCATATCCTGTGTATTGGTTAATGTCCCCTGACAGGGAAAATATGACTTTGCAGTGAGTGTTTAAAACTATCCAAACCTTTAGAAGGCACATAGTTGAAAATAACTCACATTGATGAACACACAAAACTGATCATGTAGTTGGCTCGAAATTATTTTTTTTTGCTATATAACCCTTAACATAGTAAACTTTATCCAGGACACTGTGTCTATAATGGTTGGTGTGTCTCACCTCGATGGTTGGATCATATTCATCCACAAAGTGGTTCTGGATGAGCTGGATGGTGAGGGCGCTCTTCCCCACACCTCCTGCCCCGACCACCACAAGCTTGTACTCGGTCATGCCTGGAAAGGATTAAAGGTCACATATTGTAAAAAGTGAGATTTTCATGTCTTCTATATTGTAAAGCAGGTTTAAGTGCTATATAAATACTGTTAAACTATCAAAATGCTCAATCCATGGAGAAATACACACAGCCCCGTATTCAGAAATTGTGTATTTGAAACGAGCCGTTAGGATTTCTGTCCATTTGTGATGTCACAAATATACAATATTTAGACTATTACACGGTTTTAAACATAAACAATTCTAAATGTGTCCCAGTTTATTTCCTGTTGCAGTGTATGTAAATTGTTTCAAAAAAATGACTTGCTCCCGAACACACTTTTCTCTGTTTTACTTTTTGAAAAAGTACATATTGGAGGGGATCTACTCCCAGCACCACAAACAATTTTGAGAATGTGCATGTTTCCCTCTCCTTGAAGTGTATGTAAATAACATCACCTGAAAGGAAGTAAACATGGACCCAAACTATTGCTTAGCAATGCTATTCTGTTGCAATTCCATTGAAATGCGCTAAAACGGAGCATTTCAGACAGAGAGTAAATACAGGTATATTCAGGCTGACAGTACGAGGAAAATAAAGGTTTTTATTGAACATTACAGCATGTAAACATGTTCTAGTAGAAACACAAAATACAAGTATGAACCTGAAAATGAGCATATTATGGGACCTTTAACTCCTGTTTTTATTTTATGTTTCATGCTTTTATATATGCCCTTTAATTGTATTTTACTGCACTATGAGTACTTTTACTGCATACACAAGATACAAGTATGAACCTGAAAATGAGCATATTATGGGACCTTTAAACCAACAGGTAGAGCCATGATTAGCCAAGTTATCAGGTTGAACATGAACAAATGAAACCTCCTCTTCCTCTCCAACACTGACATGGCGAAGAGACTGACCCAGATTTAACCATTACTATCCGTTCACGTTACTTGTCTCTTCCTTTATAGTTACTAAACATAGATATGAATGAGTGGTAGAAGTGGGACATCTTTAAAACGTGCTTACCTTTATGTAGAGTGTATACCAGTCTGTGAAGTGATAGTTTAAGGAGTGGATAAGTGAGATTAGCTTGCTACATAACGTTAGCCTGATTTCCTCATTCACAAACTACTAGTACACAAACTTCACTATCTGTCCGCAAACTTGTCTTCTTCACTAGAATTACTTCACTAAATATGAACCACAGATGCTACTAGTAAAAACTTCATACAATGAATAAATTAAAAGCTTTTTAAAGCCTGTTCTTGTTCCTAGTTAGTTAGTCTCCATTGTGGCTCATTGAAGAGCAGCAGAGCGTCTCTCACGTTAATCCCCGTCGGCAAGCAACCAATGAGACGACGGGGAACGCAGACAGACGTGGTGGCGAGCCAATCAGAGTGGAGGTTTAAGCTTGTAAGTCCCGCCCACAACTACCAAATCTGACCAATCACAGAGAGGAGTAAGCCCTATTTTGGGTGTAGCCTCTCTGTGCAAACTTTTCTCTCTCACACAGATGGTTCTTCTCAACTCCTCAGATATCTGTACTGATTCATTTTTATTTATATATTTTATTACAGTGTTGCAATGCTATGCAGCTCTGTTCACACTTTTCTGTATTCTAGTAGATTTACATTTTTTTTTTGTTTTCATTTCACACTTTGGCAATGTAAAAGTATGTTTCCTATTCCAATTAGATAGATAGAAAGATAGATAGATGGATAGATAGATACTGTAGATAGATAAATAAATTAATATGTCATTAAATGTAGCAAAAATAATATTAAAAATGAATGTAGCCATTAATTAATTGATAACATATGATTAATTGATATTTCTGTTTTAATCTATCATAGTCATGCACCCTGACCCCATGATGACACACGTTAAGTGACAGCCCCTTCATTTGCATAATGAGGCAGAACTGCATAAAGAAATGTAAAAAGAAATGTGTAAAGGAATGTATAAAGAAAAGAATACAGAAATAACTAAGTTTAGGGAAATAAATAAGGGGTGAAATGCAAAGGGAAAATCGTGCATAAATAAATAAATAAATAATAAATGCAAATATAAATAAATAAATGTAAAAATTAATACAAATAAATACTTAAACAAATAAAGGGTAAAAATTAAATAGAAGAGTAAATAAATAAGGGAATTAATACGAAGAAGCAAATCAAAACAGAAATATCAGTTTATGTCACATTTTATCAATTAATTAATGCCTCCATTTATTTCGATATTATTTAATAACATGTATATTTATTTGTTGAGTAATTTTTTTATTAATTCATTTATTTTTGTCCGTCTTCCAAACTGTTGCTCCGTGGGGTGAATGTGTAAAATAAGCAATTTTTTGGTAACAACAATTCCTTTTCTTGTTTCCACTGCCTTAAAATGCCCCATAAATAAGTTATTGCAGGTTAAAGAGCTGTGTTTTAACAATGTGAGAGCCAGTTTACCTCTAGAGATGTTCATACCAGAGTCAAGGCTAACTTGAGTATAAAGCATCATGTTTGTTTATCGCCATCTAGTGGCCACAGTGATGAACTGCAATACCACATAAAACTCGTCAAAACAGCGTCAATGCAATAGTGCTACTACTTCCGGTAAATTCTTTCAAAATAAAGACCAAACTGAAGCAGTCAGAAATGAACTAACAGCAATTATTCTAAAACTATTATGATGAGATGATTATGGAAATGGCCAAGCTCCTAGCTCCCTGAGAAACAGAGCAATATTACTAAAAAAAAAATTAGAAATTTGTTTTGGAAAATTGCAATAAAATGCAGTTTCTCCTGTTGATTCTTAAATGAGAGAGAGAGAGAGAGAGGGAGAGAGAGAGAGGGAGA
>CAKAKR010033458.1:0-13430 GCA_916700685.1 Adelosebastes latens
TGAGTTTGGAAATAACTGAAAGGGTTAGTGGGGGTTGTATGTATACTCCCGCGTTCTGTGAGGTAAAATGACTGCTTTTGTGAATGGAGTCTGGTGGCTTTGAGGAGAGCGATATAACGGCCTCGGTTCCCCGTCGGAAAGGGCTGTCTGACGGCGAGGTAAGGCGGCTGTGGACGGGAGCAGCAGAAAAAAACTATTTTAGCCACCTAAAAAAAATCTATTTCACTTTAAATGTACGCGATATTTAGAATATTTTCACCGCTTTACTTCGCCGTTAGACAGTCGTTTCCGACGGGCAACTGAATCCGTTACTTTGCCGTCTTCAAAGCCACCAGACTCCATTCACTAAAACGATAATTTTACCTCTCAGAACAGGGGAGTTGCTGGTGTATCGCTGCATCGATCGGTTAGTTTGTTTGTGTTATTGTGTGACTTTCTGATCCAAAATAACGAGGCGTCCACAGCAGTACATTAGCTTAATTCCTGCAGGTACTCCTGTCTGCTTCTCCAAACTGGGAGCTCGCCAAGTCGACCGGCGTCTAAGTTACTGTATGCAACGTTAACAGTTCACCATGTGGGAAAAAGGGTGTTGTGTTTTTCCTGATCCTGAGATATTGTCCTACTTCTCAAGCTCTTGCCTTTTAGATTCAGAGACATTAAGACAAAACATGGGAATGAACTGACCTTTTATTGCCTAATACTTTTTATTAATTTTATATTAGTCATTTTACACAGGAAGAGTGGTTTTCCTTCAAGCATCTCTAACCACAGTATAATCCTAAGAACATTTCCCATAACTTTTCATACACCACCAAATCAGCTTTGACTCTTACTCAAAGATGCCCAGTGACCTTTTGGTGAAAAGCGGCCACTACAGCCCTCCTACAAGTCTCCCCATGTCCTCTACTGTTTTTTACAGCTCTGTCCAAGGAAAACAATATTTATCTTTGTGCCCCCTCTTGGGGATCGACTGTTGGGCAACACAGAGAGGCATATCTCAGGAAAGAAGCCCTGGACATCCCCACACAGTCCTGTGTTGGTTCAGGGGCCCCCGGGCAGACAGGCATTCATGAATCATTGGAGATCAGCTGGAAAATGTTTGTCCCACTAGTACAATTAGCAAGTTCATGTTAACTGAGATGTTCACCACACATGTAGTGAGTGGTGTTCACTGTAAGCTCTGAATTTCCAGTGCCATTTGTAGGCACGTGTACTGACTTGAGTATTTGGATTTTACTCTACTTCTACTCCATTACATTTCCAAGTCACATATTGTACTTTTTACTGCACTACATTTATCTGACAGCTGTAGTTACTGCTTACTTTACAGATTAAGATTTTACATACAAAATCACATGAAGAATCGTACCAGATTTGGGTAGAATAGGACCAAATCTGGGTAGAATCAGACCAGATCTGGGTAAATAAGACCAGATCTAGGTAGAATTCGATCAGTTCTGGGTAGAATAGGATCAGATATGGGTAAATAAGACAAGATCTAGGTAGAATCGGACCAGATCTGGGTAGAATAGGATCAAGATCTGGGTAGAATAAGACCAGATCTAGGTAGAATCGGACCAGATCTAGGTAGAACATGATTGGGTAGAATAAGACCAGATCTAGGTAGAATCAGTCCAGATCTGGGTAGAATAAGACCAGATCTAGGTATAACATGACCAGATCTGGGTAGAATAAGACCAGATCTGGGAGGAATCGGACCAGATCTGTGTAAAATATGACCAGATCTGGTAAAATATGACCAGATCTAGGTAGATGCCTGGACTATTTAAGTACATGTTGCTGATAATACTTATACTCTTTTACTTAAGTAAAAGTATTTTTACAACTATTACTGAAGTAAAGAATCTGAGTACTTCTTCCACCACTGTGGAGCATCTCACTGTAAGAAACTGGGACACACTGAAGTAAACTACAGTGTTGAGCTGCCATCTAGTGGTGACATCTCATTACTGTTGATAAGAAATATATTACTAGACACTTTTCTGTGTCCTGAGGTTCAACAGTCAGATGTAAACACTTCTCATGTTTGATTATTAATAATTAAACACAAACAAAAGAAATGATTCATCCATCAAAACGTCTCATTGCAGTCCTATCCCATTTTCTAGCCTCTTTCATTTTCTATTGTTTGCAGAATAGTTTTTATTTCTGTCTGCTTTGACAGTTTCACTTCTACACATCTGTTCATGAGAGACAGACGTGGACAATAGACGTATGTTCAGTCAGTTTATAGTGAAGCTGTAAAGACTCGGCGCCCTCAGACGTCAAACCACAGCCACAAGAAAGTTTCCATTTATTTAATAGTTGTACATGTTCTCTGTGAGGCCGTTGTTATTCCAGCTCTCCAATCTTTCTTTAGTTTTTCTTTCACTCGCTCTCCCTCTAATGTTTCTTTTTCCTCCGTCCCCGTTCAGGGTGGGGGTGTTCAGAGCCGAGGCCAGTCGCACGCGAGATTGGCGCCAGGTTTGATCGCCTGTTTCCGTGAGAGTTTCAAATCTGAGCTAAGTGTAACAAGCCCCAGCGGAGCGGTAACCTTCGAAACTTGCACCTGCATCCACGGCGCTCTGCCCTGCCAGTGCTGCTCTGTAATGTAAATGGATGGCTGTTATTCACATTAATCACATCATCCAGATGTGTTTTTTTTAACATGGACGACTCCGGCGTCCAGGCGGCAGGGAGCAGGTTAAGGTCACCACAGTGCACCTCCTCACAGAGCAAAGCATGTAATTAAAGCACAGATTGATATCTCTATTTAGCAGCTGTGAGATTTTTCCATCTGAAATGTAAATAGGTTCGTCTTTGCCAAGCAGAGCGAAGCCTTCAAATAATCCCTTTTTGACATCTAGTTGATCTCCCCCCCTCCTCGACAAGAAAGAGAAAAGGTCACGACAGCCTCTGAGGCTTTAATGATGTGTTAAAAACAATTCTGTGGAAAATCATGAACCAAAATCACCTTTTTCCGGGCTCTGCTTTTGTGTTGCTGCTCTTTCAAGATTATGAAAGGCACGATCACCCAGCCAGGTCTGGACCGCTCGTTAGATGAATATTACTGTTTGAACAGAGCTGCATGTTTCCTGTACTCCAACTGATCATTTAAAGGAATACTTCACCCACAAAATCACCATCTGTATATTAGTTACTCACCCTATGTTACTTTGAATTTTTGAAGAAAAGTTTTTTGATTCTTCATTCACCGTGGAAGCATCTTCAAGAATTCAAGGTAACACGTAGGGCTGGGTTTCAGTACTCGATACCTTTAAGGTATCGACCGAAATAACCCAGTACGGGATAGTATCTCCAGTCAAACGATACTTGCAATCGACCCATTTTGTGTCCTGATCTAGTAAAGAAATATTTGTATGGTTTTGCTCACAGCCAATCACCGCAAGTGCTCTTCGCTTTAATGCGACGTGTGATTGGCCCACTATCGCAGCAGCTACAACACATACAGCCGGGATTTTCTGCCCGCACACGGCTCTGAACATGGAGATGTTTGAGCTGGCGGCTAGCAGCTAACTGTGCTAACAGCAATAACAACAGCAACACAGCTAACAGTTTTAACCTGGGGGGGACCTGAGGGTGGGCGTTATACCTCTTCCTAACTGAACGCGATGCGAACGAGCGAACATCAGATTGTTTCAATTTTTCCCAATGAAGACCTAACCTAACCTGCTCTGTGCATCAGTGAACAGGCAAAGCGACGTGTTGCTTGTTTGAAAAAATGCTCGGCTTGGCTCTATGAATGCAAATTTTCGCGTATGTCCAACCTATTTTTATTGATAAAAAACAAAGTTGACAGTAACTGACATAAATCAATATCACTCTCTCGATGTAATATAGAGTGAGCATATCTGGACAATTTTCCGTGCTCCATTCGCCAGAGTTCGCTCTGTCGCTCTGTGAATGTTAGGAGGACGTGTTACACTTCCGTGGCAACACTGTCCCGCCACCGTGGCGTTATCAACCGCTGTATGAGCACTGTGTAGTGTGGCGATTAGCTAGCCAGTGGGACACACGCACAGCTTTTATTCACATGATGTGTATCGAATGAAGTACTATATTGGTATCGGTATCACTTTAAGGGTGCTGGTATTGGTACTGGCATTGTCATTTTTTAAACGATACCCAGCCCTACACAGGCTCAGTAACTGATATACAAATGGTCATCTTGTGGGTGAAGTATTCCTTTAATCTATTGTCTGGTGATGTCACAAGTTCATTAACACGCGTCAACCTTTGTAGGAATCCGACTATTCTGAAGAGAGCACATCAAATCATTTGTCTTACAAATATTCCTAATCGACCGTTGCTTGTGATAACCCAGATGTGCAGCGGATGACGGAGCAGGAAGAGGAAACGGTCCGGACGAATGTCTGCTTTGGGAAAAAGAGAGTCCAAACTCTCAGTCGTTTGTCTTTATTTGATATGAGAAGGGAAGGAAGTATTTATCTGTGGTATCTCTGGCAGAGGATTTGGTCACTTGATGTCTGATCTCACTGGAACTGAGAGGATCAGCGGTCACGCCTGTTTGCTCCTCAGCAGCCATTGGGCCGACGCCTGCAGCCAGCACTCGCTTATGACCTCATGTACTCGTCGGTGCCAAGGAAATCGCCCTTGGGTGTTCCAGCACGGCTGAGACTGGGAGGGTGGGGTTGGCTTGTCCGTGTGGTGCTCTTAACAATCAGTCACACACAACGTTGCGCTGATGTACGAAGCCACAGTGTTTCTCTTGTTTGGTCCCATAAATCGTGAGGTCCTCCTGTGCAGATGCTGCATCCTGCTCCATTCCAGATGTGTTTAACAGCCTCTCTGGGCCTCAGACAGCAATGCCTCTTGGCCTGCAACGGATCATTGACTCCTCTGTTGAAGGGTGACTCCATCAGAGGAAAGATCCACAATCGCAGCCTAGGGTGACTGCTAACAAGGATTCATGTTTAGGGCTTGTTTTGCAAATAATGAGTTATTTTGTCATTGAGTGCATTCTCATCTGTGTCTTTGAGTCCTCTTCATTCCCTCTACTCTCTATTTTAATATCGCCTCCAGTTGATGCACTGCAGCCCGGCCACCCATAACCGTGTCATCGTGTGCTGTGATATACAGACCCATTAATATTCCCCCTCTGGTCTGGCTGCGGGGATCAGTCGAGGGCGGGTGCTCATCA
This sequence comes from Adelosebastes latens, assembly GCA_916700685.1. Taxonomy (NCBI): domain Eukaryota; kingdom Metazoa; phylum Chordata; class Actinopteri; order Perciformes; family Sebastidae; genus Adelosebastes; species Adelosebastes latens. The sequence goes on from CAKAKR010033458.1 coordinate 5,183, forward strand.
CGCTCAAGCTCCAGAAACTTGTCAGCGTTGAGCACATTAAAAACGTCCAGAGGAAACATCACACGGTCCAGCGGTGTTGAGCCAGGCTGCTGCCACCAACCAAACTGGAAACTTTAGGTGGATTTGCAGCTCTTGAATCTGCTTTAGGGTGAGCTCCAGCCATGGATTAAGATTTCACTTCTAGCAGCTGTTGAAACCTGGTCACTTTCTGGTCACAGAGAAAATTATGGTTCCATCATTTTGCTACCAAAAAGCAGCAAAATCTGGATGTAGAAGCTTAAAGCGATAGTTTGGGTGTTTCTCAGTTGGGTTGTATGAGGTACTTCTCCATAGTCAGTGTATTACCGACGGTAGGGATGCACCGATACCACTTTTTTTCAGACCGAGTACAAGTACTTACATTTGGGTACTCGCCGATACCGAGTACCGATACGAGTACTTCTCTGTGCCAAAAGACCCACATTAACTGCCAGTTGGAGGGTGTGAGCGACACTCGGCAGGCTGGGGAGTCCCGCATACAACCGGCCCTAGGTCGGCTTGGAAAGGCTCGGACGGAGGTGCTTCCCGGGGCCGTGGCCAAAGTGTCATCGGGGCGGACTGTCCTTAGTGCGCCCCAACCGCGTCGTGCTCCCAGGGCGGGGCTCGGCCCACGTAAAAAGCGCCAGGGGTCTGCGGCGATGTCTGCAACCCATCCGACCCGTCTTGAAACACGGACCAAGGAGTCTTAACGCACGCGCGAGTCAGAGGGTGCAAGCAAAACCCCGTGGCGCAATGAAAGTGAGGGCCAACGCGCGCCGGCTGAGGTGGGATCCCGGCCCCGCGGGGTCGGGCACACCACCGGCCCGTTTCGCCGTACCGTCGGGAAGGTGGAGCGTGAGCATGTGCGATAGGACCCGAAAGATGGTGACGAGAGGTTAACGTCGTGCTGCCGTAAAGTGGTATCGGTGCCGTTGTATCGGAGCCTTTTTGTACGAGTATGAGTACATGAGCACAGTATCGGACCCGATACTGGTATCGGTATCAGTGTATCTCTAACCTACAGTAGATGGAGTTTGGAGAAACAGACAGGAGTACCAGCACGGGAGCAAAGCAATGTACTGCCGTGGACGGGAGCAGCAGCAAAACGCATCCCTTTTAATACTTTCTCGCTGTCAAATGAAAATACTTTGTGGTGAGTTATTGCATTACGGCCCGTAGAAGAGACAGAGTTCAACCATTTTTGATCTTCTCTCATCTCCATCCATCAAGCCACTCTGTCTGTGACCACAGTTGACCACCTGAGTAAATAACCCCCCCACCACCACCACCACCAGGCTGACAGAAGGACAACCGGTCTTAGTCTACAGCCTCCCTCCCAGCTCCATCATGGTAGCAGGACCTGGCCTGAGTCCCAGGAGCCAGGACCTCTCTGAACCGCTGCAGATCAGACAAGAAGCTCATTGTGTGGGAATGTGATGAGGAGGCATGGCGGAAGTTTCCATGACATGGGTTTCTCTGCATATTCTACCCGTTTCTTTTCCGACTATATCCTCCAAAGTCTCCCAGCATTGTTAATTCAAGGGTTAACAAAGGATTTGTTGTAATTTTGTACTTGAATTTTGGACATCTGCCTCTGGAGAAATGGCACATAAGTCAGTGTGGGGTTTATGTTTACACTGCAGTGACACTGAAATCACAACACAGTTTTGTAAAGGCACAAGATGATAAGATATGCAGTTCTTAGGATACTTTGTTCTTGACACTAAATAAAACGTCTGATGTAGGATGCTAATCATGGCAGCTACAAACCCACCATGTAATCTTTTAATCTGTATCAGCACAGACAAATATTGTTCATCTACGAGTAGATAAATACAATTTCCATCTAATCTACTAAACAAATGAGCTTCTTTTCTACTCAATAATAATAATCCTGGATAGCTTCTAAGGGCCTTTTCACAAGCCATAGTCCGTTTGGCTACTCCAGATGAGAGTGAAATTGATAATTTTGGTTCATTTTCTATTTAGTCTGGTTAGGTTTCACAGTGCAAATTAAAAACATTAATAATAATTTGCAGAGGGGCATGTAGGAAAGAGCAAATTTATCTTTTTCATCTCAGAGCTGCCATTTCTATGCAGGGAATCACAGACTTTGATATATTGCTGTTGAAGTTTTTTTTTACTTTGACTCGTCACTGATCTGCTATGCGCACGAATCCCTTCTCCTCCAGTTTATCTCAAATGACATAAACGTCACTAGTTTTGCGGACTTTATTTAACATACTCTGTATGTTTTCTTCGGCCCGGATGTCAAGCAAGCATCAGTCAGTCCCCCCCACTCATGTTAACCTGTCATTTACTTGTGTCCATCTCAACAAACGCCTGCACAGGCAGCCTGCATTTTGGTTCGCTTGGAAACCGTCCGAGACCACCTCTCGCAAGCGGTCTTGGTCCACACCAGAGTACAATTACTGCATTCATATCCGCCCAAACAAACCGCATCAGAGTTTGAACCGCACCATTAAAACAGACTAAATGTTGGCTTGTGAAAGCGCCCTAGTAGTTTAGTCTATTAGCAACATTTTCTCTCCATCTCGGAATCGATTCGCCGATATTGTAGCTCGCTAGAGCCTCGAATCACAGTATGTCATCTCAAGTGTATACTCCTTCGATTCTGGCACCCGACAACACAGCAAAATGACATTGTCGATATGTAACTATAATTTGCTACTCTGAGGATATTTGTGTTTACCCCCAGTATTTCCTTTGTTTTGCCTCCAGCTAACACTGTGACCTCATCATGACGTCGGCTGTAAGAAGGTCTACCTCATGTACAGACTACAGGGGAAGTGGTCAGTGAGTGAACCCGTTAAGACTGTTGTTGAGGACTCAGAGGTCAGGGAGGCCTGCTAGAGCTCAGTTTCTGCTCGGCGGACCAAATGTGTGATTTTTAGATATTAGATATGGTTTGGAGAGCCGGCAGTGTAATTGGATTGCCTGGTGAGGCAGGCGGGTTCAGGACTGGGCGCGGCCTGGAGTCCTAATTAGTTGGCTGAGAAATCTAAAACAACTTATGAAGGCATCGCGACTGGGATGTTGCTGCTGGGATTCCCTCAAGGATTTCATTAAGATGTAAAAACATACTGGTGCACTCCCACACATGGATGATGCACAATGACTAAGACGGCTATTCACATTTTTTTTTTTTTTTTTAAAAGTCAAGATAAATTTAAAGGTCCCATATCGTGCTCATTTTCAGGTTCATACTTCTACTATCTACTAGAACAGGGGTCAGCAACCTGTGGCTCCGGAGCCACATGCAGCTCTTTAGCTCCTCTCCAGCTACTGTGGATTTTTAAAAAAATTAGTGGAAATTAATAACTGTTTTTTTCGTTTACATTTTTATTTTTATTTATCATTGTTGTAGGTCTATTAGGAGTATTAGGGCCACATTGAGGAAAAAAAATAAATCTGAGATTTTGAGAATAAAGTCATAATATTACAAGAATAAAGTCATAATATTACGAGAATAAAGTCATAGGTTTAGGAGAGAAAAAGTCGTAGCATTATGAGAATAAAGTAATAATAATATTATAAGGTAGCAATTTTACGTGTTATTTAATTTTTTTCTCATAAAGTTATGACTTTATTCTCGCTATATTACGACTTTTTTTCTCGTTAAGTTATGACTTTATTCTCGTTATATTACAACTTTTTTTCTCATAAAGTTATGACTTTATTCTCGTAATATTAAAACTTTTTTTCTCGTAGTTATGACTTTATTCTCGTAATAAATAAGCCTAAAATGGCTCTCTTGATAGTAAAGGTTGCTGACCCCTGTACTACAACATGTTTACATGCTGTAATGTTCAAAAACTCTTTATTTTCCTCATTCTGTCTGCCTGAATATATCTGTATTTACCCTCTGTCTGAAACACTCAGTTTTAGCACATTTCAACGGAATTGCGTTGCTAGGCAACAGTTTGGGTCCACGTTTACTTCCTGTCAGCTGATGTTATTTACATACACTGCAACAGGAAATAAACTGGGACATATTTAGAATGTTTATGTTTAAAACCGTGTGATGATCTATATATATATACTGTATATATATTGTATATTTGTGACATCACAAATGGACAGAAATCCTAACGGCTTGTTTCAAACCCACAATTTCTGAATACAGGGCTGTGTGTATTTCTCCGTATATTGAGCATTTTGATAGTTTAACAGTATTTATAAAGCACTTAAACCTGCTTTATAATATAAAAGACATGAAAATCTCACTTTTTACAATATGGGACCTTTAAGACTTCTTGTAGCATTTACAAGCGCTTACAGTACTTTTCGGTGTATAAACTATTTCACATTTTGTACATAAATATATGTTATCTGAAGGTGGACAAAAATAGCTACAATGTTATAACAGATATTTTTGGTTTTGCGTTCGTGCTGCTGGAAGATGTCTTGTCATATTTTTAATGTTTCATACATAGCTATGTCGTGTATTACCATGTGGGACGGGTCAAATGTCTGAAAAACTAACTGACTAACTCTTCAACCACTGCAGTGTTTCAACTCTTGGGCTCACTTTCATGATGGAGTAGCAGCACCATCTATTGTTAAAACAGTAGTAATACTGTGATGTCAGAAAATGTAAATTGGGGGGAATTATTGAGCATAATGTGGAAAAATTAACTATAGTGGAATCCTTTGAGAGGCCGAAATACAAGAGAGGACTGCGTTCATCATTAAAAAAGAGGCTTTGCATGCATTCAATTCTACTTAGTCTAATTGCATTACCATGCTAATCCAACATTGGATATACAGAACATAAGTGCATTTCTTTAGATGATAATTTGGCTGACTTTTAGATAAGTAAAGCAGCCATTCTAATCAAAGAAAAATGTAATAATTCCGACAAAAATAATACATATTCAATAAAAAAAAAATACACAACAAAAAAACTTGGAGTTGCAGGAAATTAAAGGCTTGTCATTTATTCTTTAAAAAAGCAATCGTAAAAGGCACAGTCGGAGAATATATTCATCACACAACACAAATTAAATCATAGTGAAGTCAACAGGAATTCATCCCACAGTATTGACTATATATTCTAAATTCAAGCCCTTAAAGAGCAAATTAAGTACAGTACGACATGATTATGTAAGTGAAAATAATATACAGTAAGTTGTGAATGAGAAAAATAAATAAACAGAATTGTTATATTGAATGCATACAGACATTTCTGCAAAATAACAAGCTACTGGTCCTATTCTTGTACATAATAACTAACACTATGGAAACATCTGATTTAAAAAAAATAAATTGAACTGAAACCATCTCCAGTTATTCACATCATAAACATGTCATGTTATGTCATGCTAAATGTTCTTAAACCTCACTACTTTATGTCAAAGAAATGTCCAGAATATAAAAACAGCAGCACCAAAACAATAATAAAAAAACACAGCAACCACTGACGCCTAAAATCCCAATGACCAATATCAGTCACTCAAGTACTGGAGGAGTTGAAGTTAGCACTGATCATTAGCACCATATTGTCCTAAAATACACCTAAATAATTCTGCTACATAGACTTCAGGTAAAAAGTAAAGAGAGGAGTAAAGGTTGAATGTGTTTAACTGTCTGACTAATAAGAAAGTGCTACTCTGCAGGTTTAGTTTTCCCCTGAAAAATGCACCTTAAGTTTCTGATTTTCACTAAAATACTGTTAGTATTATCTATCTAGAGTTATCTAGAGTAAATATAGTACACTAAGACAACTGCTCAGTTAGCTGCCAGACTAGTTTTGCTTTCTCTGTAGACGAATCCAGCGACCGCTTTGTGTTTTTTCCACCATGTAGCGGTGCCGCCATTACTGCAGTGGCAAGTCGTAGACTTGACTTACTGTCTTTTAACTGGTGACTTTCAGCCGAATGCGTCCGTGGTTGCTCGTAGTAACTTGCGTAAATGTTTGGCGTAGATTTAAAGGTCCCATATTATGCTCATTTTCAGGTTTATACTTGTAATTTGTGTTTCTACTAGAACATGTTTACATGCTGTATTGTTAAAAAAAACACTTTATTTTCCTCATACTGTCGGCCTGAATATGCCTGTATTTACCTCTGTCTGAAACGCTCCGTTTTAGCTCATTTCGATGGTACACATTTAGAATGTTTAAGTTTAAAACTGTGTAAAGGGTCTAAATATTGTATATTTGTGACATCACAAATGGACAGAAATCCTGACGGCTTGTTTCAAATGCAGAGTTTCTGAATACGGGCTGTGTGTATTTCCCTGTGGATTGAGCGTTTCAATACTTTCACAGTATTTATATAGGACTTAAGCCTGCTTTATAATAAAAAAACATGAAAATATCACTTTTTTATAATATGGGACCTTTAAAGTAAAATTGAAGGCTTTTTACGAGGACGCCTACATGTTCTGTTTGTGTTTTCAACAGCTGTCGTCACTATGAGCAACCACGACGCATTCGGCTGAGAGTCGCCTGCTAACACGGTTCAATCAATCAATCGAACTTTATTGGTATAGCACCTTTCATACAGGTTAGTGCAGGTCAAAGTGCTTCGCAGATGACTGACAAGATGGAACAAGTGTGGACCGTGAAAACAACAGAAAAGACAAAACAATTTAGACCAATGCAAGCGAGACAATAAAATGATAAAAAAATTATAAAAAGCTATAATAACAGTAAGTAAAACAGTGTGAGGTAAAAACTTGATTCAAAAAATAATAAAATTATACCATGGAAGACACTTTGTATGTGTTCTGTTTTTGATACCGACAGATTAATGATGTTTACTTTGCCCCAGTTAGAGCAACTAATGTTATATTTCACAATAACGCCACAGTTGGTTGATTGAGTTAATTTATTCTGTGGGACCACCGCAGCCCCTAGACAGTGTCTTTAGCCCACTAATGTTGTTAGCTACGTTAGCTAAGAAGTGTTAACATAGAAAAGTTAAGGTAAAAGTAGTAAATTGTACACTTCTTTGGACAGCTTGCATTGAAACATGAGACGCCACCGCAGTAATGGCGACCTATTTACTTCCAGTATTTCCCCAGGTTAGTGTATAATGTACTGACCTCTAGTTACTGTCGACGTCCCATTAAACTGCCCTCCAACCATGTAAACTCTAAGCAGCCTTTGGATGGTGCAGTATTTAAGGATTTCATTGCTTTATTTGGTGGAAGCACAAGTGTGACCATACAGATGAAAATACCTCAAAAACTTTAATTCACTGACATGAGGTTCAGGTGTAAATCCTTGTCCAGAGTTCACAGGTGGCTGGCTCTGAGACGGTCAGGAGACAGGCTTCTTTTGCTCTTAAATGCCTAAAAGATAAAAAAAAAAAAAGATAATATTATTGGTGATATTTACAACTACTGAGTCAAATTCAAATAAATAAAGCTTAGATTTCTGAAGTACATACCCTTAAGGCCATGGGTGTGCAATGCATGTTGTTAAGTGGAAAGAAGTTTTATGAGCAGCTGAGCAATATTAAACCCAATAAAAGGATGCAAATCCACTTGAACTAAACCCCAAATGGTGCTTCTGTGTTTGGTTGCATTGTCAAATATTATAGAGACTTACGAGACTGCGAGTTGGGCTGAGAGAGCGGGAGCGGATCGGGCTGACACTCCGGCTTCTACTCCACTGCAAAGACAGACCAGCAAACACATGAGCCTTTCCATGCACTCTCATTGTTCTCCAGAGCACACTTAAAATTAATTATGAATATGTATCTAAACAGCAGATGTAGGTTCCCCTGATTCCCCCCCACTCCCCCACCCACACGTGCACAGGCACACACACACACATACACACACACACACACACACGCTCTCCAAATCCACATTCACACAAGTATGGATGTATAAATGTATGTTATTTTAGTAGTGTACCTTAGTTGTATTTACATGTTTGTTTTTTGTTTTTTTTTGTTTTTTAGTATTTTAGTTACTTATGTACTTGTTTGATATGCTGTGCACCTTATGTTGTTTGGTATGTTGTTTTGACTCTATGTACTTTGAAAAATTTTATTAAAAGATTTACACTATAAAATTAATTATGATATGTTTTAGGGCTGCACAATTAATCTAATAGTAATCGTAATCACGATTTTTGGCTTCCCGCAATTAAATTAGCAGTAGGCAGTATATTTTTTGCATCATTGGGCAAAAATTCCATAATAACCTTTCAGCATATTGTAATTCAAGTGTTCTGAGAGAAAACTAGACTTCT
>CAKAKR010033459.1:0-20801 GCA_916700685.1 Adelosebastes latens
GGTCCCAGATTGTGGAGATATGGGATCGCCACTGGCTGCAGAATCTCATCCCGATATCTCACTGCATTCAGATGGCCTTCAATGATGACAAGCCTTGTTTTGCCAGTGACATCATTGAGGGAACACACAACCACGCTGGCTGACCTGCAATGAATCCTGGTTGAGGAATGGAATGCCATTATAAGGAATTATTCCTTATTTCATAGTCTATTTGGGGATTTATACATTATTATAACATACTTATATATATATATATATATATATATATATATATATATATATAAAATTAAGCATTTGAATACTGATTTAGAGGTTGATTACCATGGCAACGGTCGAATCTTCGAAGCATTTGGGTCAGCCCTAGTATTTTGATAGAAAATATGAAAGCAGTTGGACACTGAATAAAGAAAAACAGACATGTTAAAATGCATTGAAGTTGTAGTGTGCTACACAGTATATGTGCGCTGTGAAGAAGATGCTGAACATGCTTTGTTTTCTCCTCTAATACAGAAAGAAGTGGATTGTGAGCTGGACAGACTGGTGGGGCAGGAGGGGACCATTCACACAAAGATGCTGGCGCTGCAGAGGATGGGGTACGTTACATCATTACAGATCTGTGTAGTTTCAACCTGCACAGTCTGTGTTCTTTAAACAATAATCTGTGTTCTGTTGTGCTAAAAAGCTGTGTCTTTGTGCTCTACAGGCCCAACCTACAGTTGATTGGAGGGGATGCCAGACAGCTGTCAGGCATGATCACATTTACCTGCAGCCTGGCTGAAAACGTCAGCCGTAAAGTCCGACAGCTAGACCTGGCAAAGGTAAATACAACATGTCAAAAACACCTCTGCAAAGCTTATACTTTTCAGCTGTTGCCGACACCATGTGAGAGTTTTTTTTTATTGGTTGTATTTATGACAAGAATGTTTTACTGGATCGCACACTTTGATCTCTTAACTTATTTTATTCTTGTAGACACGGCTGTATAACGTCATCCAGCGTGCCGACGACATCCTCGATCTGAAGTATTGCACAGACGGCGTGCAAACAGCTCTGCGTAACGAAGATTATGAGCAGGCTGCTGCCCACATCCACCGATACCTCTCTCTGGACCAGTCGGTTATTGAGCTGAGCAGGCAGGGAGAAGAAAGTAAGAGGCTTCTAGTTCTAGTCATAGTGCATCGCTCAGTATGCAATAAAGTCTGGATCTTATCTAGATCTTATTTGAGTTTTTTGCACCATTTTGACATTGAATTTGTCAGATCATTATAGGATTGTAGTTACTCATAAAAGATTTATCACTGCACTGTAAGTAGCAACATAAATCACTTGTCTGGGCTTGCACTGTAACTCTGCCAATGCATCATGTCTCCACAGGCAGTACTGTGGATGCCAGTCTGATAATGCTGCAGGAAGCAGAGCAGAAACTGAAGGTCATTGTCGCTGAGAAGCTTGATGAAGCTGTCGCAGCAGTCGACATCGCACAGGTGGAGAGGTTTTTCAAGATCTTCCCTCTGCTGGGCCTCCACCAGCAGGGCCTCGCCCGCTTCAGTCAATATCTTTGCAGTCAGGTCAGTTGTGTTTTTGGTCCTGTTTGTGTGCTTTGTGTCTGAGAATATCTCAAAAACTTGAATTAACTTTGGTGGAAAGACAAGCCATGGACCAGTGAACAGTTGGTCTGTGTATGGTGCGGATCCAGGGACTGTTTTAAAAGGATTTCTTTACATTTCTAAACATTTTTGTTATTTTCTTTGCTGCACATGTATTCCTCGGATCACAATGTGCATTTTGATGAAGATCAGATGGCGATTCTAGATCCAGGTGCATCTTTATAATTTCTAAATATTTCTTTATTGAAATAATAGACATAGAGAATTGTGCAGCCTTGGTTGAGGTACACTCGTACATGGTAAATGGACTTGCATTTATATAGCACTTTTCCAGTCTTCCTACCACTCAAAGCGCTACATGCAGGCGGCTGTGGCTCAGGAGGTAGAGTTGGTCGTCCTTCAAGTCAAGTCAAACTTATTTATATAACACGTTTAAAAAACAATTTTCCAAAGTGCTGAACATGTACATAACACAAATGAATACAAAGCAAACAACAAGCCCATTTAAAGCCTTAAAAACAAGCGGTAAAATCTTAAAATCAATCTGGAAACGGACAGGAAGCCAGAAAAGGGATGCCGGAACTGGTATGTGATCCCGTTTTCCTCATTCACAAGGTTGGCGGTCCGATCACCGGCTCTTCTTGTTCGCATGTCGAGCAAGATGCTGAACCCGATGGTTGACCAGCGCCTTGCATGGCAGCTCCGCCACCATCGGTGTATGAATGTGTGTGTGAATGAGGCCAATTGTAAAGCGATTTGTCCGGTAAGGTAGAAAGGTGGTACAATATAAATGTAGTCCATTTATAGTTTGGACTTTCTGAGGGCTTCATATTATTTACTCTGATAAAACATTTTCTCTCCTTATTGATCCGTTGCTTGTAAATTCTATCAAACTAATAACTTCCTGATCCTGATGTTGCACTCATTGTATCTGGTATCAGAGTGTCAACAAAATACTTGAATAAGTAAAATGTGGAGATCTCCCACATATTTTTTGGGATTGTCTAAAATTGAAATCACACTGGGAAGGGATTCATAGAGAAATACTTGCTATTTTGAACATTGATTTACCACTAGACCCATTGTTTTATATTAGAGAAGCAATCCCTGACAGTACTGTGGAAAAGAGAAAGGCCAACTTGCTGCAAATCCTTTTATTGGCGGCAAAAAAATGCTAACTTTATCTTGGCTCAAACCACCGTCACCCACACTACATCAATGGCAAGACAGGTTAATGAAAGTGTACACAATGGAAAAAATTACAGCAAAACTCCATGTAAAGATAGACATGTTTTTAAACAGATGGACTCCTGTAATTGCTTATATTAGACTAACAAAGTATTAAGGTGCTGTACCAAATTAATCGCGACCGAATAATTCCCCGCTTTCTTTTTTAGACTCCTCTCTGTGTGGATGCACATGATGCCGTGATTTATAATTTGAATTGTAATGTTTGTTTGCCAAACTGTGAATCGTTCCTTTTTTATTCCCTGACAAAGCAGCTATGTATACTCTAAATGTACAAAAGTGATTAAAGATTTTGTTTAAAAAAAAAAAAAAAAAGTGTTCCCACTCTGTAAGTACATGTTGTGAATATAGATCAGATAAGTCATCATTGCTTTTTGGTCAGAAATAGTCACAGATGTGTTATGTCTCATTTGTTTCTGTCTTTTTCACACACATATTCTCACAGCTTGCCTCCAAAGCTGAGGAGAACCTGCTTTTAGCTACAGGAGGCGACCTGGGCGAGAAGAGAGCACCGCTGGTCTTTGCAGACACTCTGACACTGCTACTGGAAGGTGATAAAACAGGCCTGATGATATACATTTACCTGTGTTTGCTCGGAGTGGACTCCTCTAACGTGTTGGTGTGTGTTTGCAGGTATCGCTCGCGTCGTTGAGACTCATCAGCCCATAGTAGAAACGTATTACGGTCCAGGCCACCTGTACACACTCATCACTCACCTGCAGCAGGAATGTGACCAACAGGCCCAGAAGATAGTCGACAAGTTCATCCAGCAGAGAGGATACCACAACAAGGTGAGCATCACATCTGAACTGCTCGACATGAGTGTTTTACTGCACCGACTGATGAACTCGTATCCGTCCTGTAGTTTCAGGTCGTGCAGAGCAGCATGATGAAGAGCGTGCCGGCAGAGAGGATCGAGCCCAGGTGTGTTTGTCTCAGCATCATCCTTGCTCTCATCTATTATTGTCTGTATGGTATTGTTGTTTATGCGTCTGTCTCACATGAACAGGGAGCTGGACCCTGTACTGGCTGAAGTAACCCTGATGAACGCCAGGGCGGAGCTCTACCTGCGCTTTTTACGCCGTCGCATGCTGGCCGACTTTGAAGTTGGGGATGCTCAGAGCGTCACACAGGGTAGTTTTACATTAACATGTGGTGATGCATGCACAGATGCCTTTTTGAGATGTGGAGCTTCAAAGCTATCTATCTAAAATATTATTTATTTTTGAACACCCAGAGCATCAGCAGAACGCGGAGAAGCTACTGAAACTCTGCTTGCTGAGCAGGACGATGCAGGAGCTGATTGGCTACTATGTTCCCATGGAAGAGTACTACATGAGAGAGTCTGTCAACAAGGTGAATGGCTCCGTTTTATACAGTATTAAATTAATCGCAAAATATTTTGATAATTGATTTATAGGTTTGAATGATTTTTTTAAGAAAAGAAAGTCCAAATTCTCTGTTTCCAGCTTCTTAAATGTGAATATTTTCCGGTTTCTTTACTCCTCTATGACGGTAAACTGAATATCTTTGAGTTGTGAACAAAACAAAACATTTGAGGACGTCATCTTGGGCTTTGGGAAACACTGATCAAAATTTTATAGACCAAACAACTAATCAATTAATCGAGAAAATAATGAACAGATTAATCAACAGTGAAAATAATCATTAGTTGCAGCCCTAAAATAATGTGTGGAATAAAGAAGGTGATATGTCAGGTTCCCCTGCATCAGTTCTGATACTTATTAACATTTTTAAGCTTTAATTTGGCAAAGTATTATATGAAATTAATGGATGTTTTTCTTGTAGATGTGAGATTGATCTGATTCAACTGTTTTGATTAATACCAACCTCAACAATGAAATAACCATGTGGCCCTTTTTAAGAACAGATTTGAATATATGATAGATAACATGCTATGACTTTGTTATCAGTTAGGGCGGCAACTAACAATTATTTTCATTGCCATTAATCAGTCGATTATTTTCTCGATTAGTTGTTGTCAGAAAATGGTGAAAAATGTCGATCAGTGTTTCCCAAAGCCCAAGATGACGTCCTCAAATGTCTTGTTTTGTCCACAACTCAAAGATATTCAGTTTACTGTCATAGAGGAGTAAAGAAACCAGAAATTATTCACATTTAAGAAGCTGGAATCAGAGAATTTTGTCATTTTTTTTTACTTAAAAAATTACTCAAAGCGATTAATCGATTATCAAAATAGTTGGTAATTAATTTAATAGTTGACAACTAATCGATTAATCTGTTAATCGATTAATCGTAGCAGCTCTATTATCAATTCTATGGAAGTAATTCAGTTGTTGAACATTTAGGAAAAAAACTATTTCACATTTTAAATGTAATATTTACTCATCAGAACATATTAAATCTAAATAAAAATTAATTTTCCTCCTCAGGCCGTTACTATGGATACATATGAAAAGGGTCAGCTGACCTCCAGCATGGTGGACGACTGTTTCTACATCGTGAAAAAGTGCATCAGTCGAGCGTTATCCAGCTCCAGCATCGACTGCCTCTGCGCCATGATCAACCACGCCAACTCTGTGCTGGAGTCTGACTTCAGGTGCTCACTCTTTCATTTGACGGTGGAGGTATTCAATACTTTCTTCACGTCTCATGCATGTACTGTATGTGCCCCGTCTCTTTCCGCCTGTCAGGGAGGTGTTGTATAATAGGCTGCGGCAGGGCTTCCCAGCTACGACGCTTCAGGACATCCAGCGTGGCGTCAGCAGCGCGGTCAGTCTGATGCAGAGCAGCTTACAGCAGGGGAAGTTCAACACGATGGGCATCGAGAGCGCGGAACACGCCAAGGCTGCGTTTCTGGTAAGACCAATAGACAAACACACATATGTCCCTCCCCGTCGCTCTCAGACAGTATCCTAGAATTTTTTGGCATAAATATAACATGAAATAACAGCAGCAGTTATTTAAGTGAGGAATCAAATGCATTAATAACATTCTAATTTAATTGAGGTTAGTAGTGCTTAAATTTTTAAAATGGCTCTTGAAGGACACACTACTTAAAAATCCTTTTAACCCGTTTGTCAAAAGGTAAATTAGAATCAAGAAACACTCAAAGGTTCATAGCTACCAGGCGGACCTTAGAAGTCACAATAAATGTGCAGGGGAGGAAACCAGTAACGTATGAAGAAATAGGTGGCTCTATTCTGGCCTTACTACCATCACTACACCCTGATGGTCAGGGAAGTAGTATAAACATTTGTCATACTGTGCTCTTATTGTCTACTTAAAGGAACAGTGTGTAACAATCAGGGGGATCTATTGGCAGAAATTAAATATAATATGAATAAGTATGTTTTCTTTAGTGTATAATCACCTGAAAATAAGAATCATTGTGTTTTTGTTACCTTAAAATGAGCCGTTTATATCTACATAGGGAGCGGGTCCTCTCTCCACGGAGTCCGCCATGTTGCATCGCCATGTTTCTACAGTAGCCCAGAACGGACAAACCAAACACTATGTTAGCTTTTCCTGCTTGGGCCAAAGTCAATAACTTTACTCGCTGCTGCAATCGCCGCCGCTTTCTCTCTATCTCTCACTTCACCATTCACTTCCCACACTAAACACTAAGCACTCTACTCTTACAAAAAATGGCTCTAGAGAGGGACATTCATGTTTTCGCATCGGCCACCGTAGCTCTCCAACACGTTTGGCACACGGGAGAGGCTTCAGTTGGTTGCAATCTCCTCACCTCACCGCTAGATGCCACCAGATCCTACACACTGGACCTTTAATGCTGTAATACTTTACTGACATACATTAGAACCTCACACCTTACTTGATTGAATTTTATTAGGGGGAATTGAATTTAATTTAACTGTAGTTTATTTTTCAATTGTGAACGAGAGAGATGTCAACCATACCTGGGCTGTGGGTGGGGGGTGGTAGATAAGGTACTTTGTTTGTTTCCCTGTTTGTCTGTTGTTCATGTGTATTTGTTTATGGAGAAATTCCTGTTTTTCTTCAATAAAAGCATCCTAAAAAATAATAATTCTTCAGATTATATTTATAGAGAAAGAATGACACTGAACCATATTGTCTCTTTTTCTTTCTGTCTCAGGTGACTCTGAATAACGTTGAGGTGTGCAGTGAGAATATCACGACTTTAAAGAGGAACCTTGAGGTAACTTTCACACCTGCGCGAGCACTCTTCATCTCTTCTATTCATCCTGTCATTTATAGTTGACCTCACTGCTCGGAGATTTACTACTTCTTCTGTTTTATTTCCTCGCAGAACGACTGCTCCAAGTTGTTCAATCAGGGCGCCGGCTCTGGAGAACAAGCCAAGATTGAAAGTTGTTTGTCCGACCTCGTCAACACATCCACCAAGTTCAAGGATCTCTTACAGGTCAGAAACACACACACACACACATTGATCAGGGCTAATCAGCTGAGAGTTGTGAATTTACTTATTTACAGTAGGTGCTACACAACAGGGAACAATTCTATGTGTTTTTTAAAGGGTTAGTGTGACCAGTGTCTAATATATTTATTTATTACACGGCTTTGTTGAATCCTCGATTCTGATTGGTCAATCACGGCGTTCTGCGGTCTATTATTTGTTTATAACAGACCGTTGCTATGGGCGCAGTTCTGATGTCGGACTCTGGCGGACCGTTTTTGTGCAAAATTATTGATTTCTTCAGTAAGCAGCCGTGTAATAAGCGGGATAATGTATAGCTAGCGGGTCATTATTGTGAAATAAACCCACATCACCCTGTCAGGGTTTATTTCACAACAATGACCCGCTAGCTGTACATTATCCCTTACTTAAATGTTACTGGCAAAAAAAACAAGTACAATCCAACTTTGTTGAGGTTATGTTTTTCCTAAATAAACATAAAGATGGCTATTCAAATCACTGGTCCCAAAGACTATATTTAGTATGATAAAGAAACACATGCCACATTTGAAAAGTCTTGAAATTTGGTGCGGACATACTTTGGGCAAGTATCTAACAGTACAACTTAGATTTTTTTAGATCACATGAAAAATCACACTTTTATCAATGGTTAAAGTCAGGATTTTTGTAAAATGGAAATGGAATATATAGATAGCAGCCCCGTGCATGTGTGTGCTGAAAATAATGAAAATCCCTACATTCTTACTGCTTATTCTAGGGCATTTTCTACTATGTTTTAAAAAACAGTAGTCCCATCATGTGCCCAAAGACTAAATATAGTATGATAAGGAAAACTCACTTTTCAGCCAAACGGGTTGACCTATTTTGAAAAATTCTTCAGATTTGTACTTCGGCCAGCCCAGAGAACACTTCCACTAAAAGAAATTTAAAATTTCAGTCGCGGGCACAAATGGGGTAAAGAGGAAGGATGAAAACCTCCTGGCACAGTTTGAATTATTTTTATATCAAAGTAATACAAGACATGTATCTGAGGTACCTGTGGTACTATAAGCCTCTTTGTCACCGAGTGTCCGCCGAATGTCCAAAAGTTTTATACTCTGATGTGATTTTATTTCACAGGAGGGCCTGACTGAGTTAAACACAACAGCCATAAAGTCTCAGGTCAAACCGTGGATCAGCAGCTTCCTGTCCATCTCACACAACATAGAAGAGGTAACGGTCTCAGAGTGGTGAACAAAAATAAACCAGAGGTCATAAAACGTGTCGCTGTAACAGCTGGTGTTCCTCACAGGAGGAGTTCAATGATTACGAAGCTAATGATCCCTGGGTGCAGCAGCTCATCGTTAACTTGGAGCAGCTCATGGCGGAGTTCAAGGTATCTTGTCTGAGCAGCTCCGACTATAATATGAATATTATATATGTATCCTTCTTTGTTATTTAATAAACTTCTGTGTGTCTCGTCACCAGACGGCCCTGTCTCCCATCATCTACGACACACTGACCAGCCTGATGACCAGCCTGATATCCATTGAGATGGAGAAGACCGTCCTCAAATGCTCATTCAGCAGGGTGAGGAGCCGGGCTCGGCCACAAGGTGGCACAGCGCACCCTCTCTGCATCACACTGCATCACATCACTGACACATGATGAAAAGCCTCGAGCACTGATTTATTAATGAGTCCAGAAAGGCCTGCAGCAGAGGGTGCCTCCTTTTGTCACGATAGCATCTTCCTATTCCGAGCAGAGCGTTTACAGGAGTAAATGTTTGTACCACATGAAGTCCATTCACTGTTTTTGACCGTTCTGTTGCAGCTCGGCGGGCTGCAGTTCGATAAAGAGCTCCGGTCTCTGGTGGCGTACCTCACCACCGTGACCACCTGGACCATCAGGGATAAGTTCGCTCGTCTCACACAAATGGCCACCATCCTCAACCTGGAGCGGGTAATTTAGATCTCCTTACACACACACACAGAATAATAATATGTTTATGCCCGTTTACACCAGCGGTGGAATGTAACTAAGTACATTTACTCAAGTACAGTTTTGAGATACTTTACATGAGTATTTCCATTTTATGCTACTTTATACTTCTACTCCACCACATTTCAATTCGAAATATTGTGTTTTTTACTCCACCGCATTTATCTAACAGCTTAGGTTACTTTACATATTAAGATTTTATATATAAAACATATCATGATTTTATAAAATATGATGCATTGTTATAAAATAACTACTGACAAGATGTAAAGCAGTTAAATTAGCTCCACCTCGACCAACTACAACAGTCAAATGGGGCATCCAGGTGGCCTTGGGGTCTAAAGATGTTAATCATGAAGCTGAGCTGGACCAAAAAAAGAAATAATTACTATTGAAATGCAAATTACACATTAATGCATCAATAATAATAATAATACATTAAAATAACATATAGTTTAACACTTACAGGGGCAATTTTCTGCATTATGAATACTGTTACTTTTGATATTTTAAAATACGTTTTGCTAGAGCTGCAACGATTAATCGATTAGTTGTCAACTATTAAAGTAATCACCAACTATTTTGATAATCGATTAATCGGTTTGAGTAATTTTTTAGGAAAAACATTTTTAAAATTCTCTGATTCCAGCTTCTTAAATATGAATATTTTCTGGTTTCTTTACTCCTCTATGACAGTAAACTGAATATCTTTGAGTTGCGGACAAAACAAGACATTTGATGACGTCATCTTGGTCTTTGGGAAACACTGATCGACATTTTTTGACATTTTTTAGATCAAACAACTAATCGATTAATCGAGAAAATAATCAACAGACTAATCAACAATGAAAATAATTGTTAGTTGCAGCCTTACATTTTGCTAAAGATACATGTAATTTTCACAGTATGGTATCGCTGATGTGAATACTCCTCCTAGTTTACTCACATGTACCTATTTGTACTGCAGGTAACTGAGATATTGGATTACTGGGGCCCAAACTCGGGCCCTCTGACGTGGCGGCTGACCCCGGCGGAGGTGCGTCAGGTTCTAGCGCTACGTATCGACTTCAGAAGTGAAGACATCAAGAGGCTGCGACTGTAACTCGTGAACCACTCCGCTGATGCAGTACCCGCCTTGTGATGCTTTGCACTAAAGAGCTCTGCACAATCCAGGTTTAATCCATGTTTCTGTAAATGGACGCGGGCAGGGCACGAGCAAATGGTCTGGGATTTCTTTTTGTCTGAAACAAAAACGCTCATCCTGGAGATTTCAGTCGGGTTTTCAGACTGCCTTCTGCTCCACGTCCGGCTCATGTCAGTCTGAGTTACAGCTCAGCTTTTAGGGGCATGGTTAATGGTGAACCTATTTGATATGAATGATCTGTAAAAATATATGAGAATATTCTGTAATTAAAGAGTGTAAAAGTGTCACACGGGGAGTTCCATCGTTTTAACCTGTAACTGGCTCTGAGAAACGAGGACACACTGGGACCGAGCAGTGGAGCTCTGCTGCTGTCAGTGAAACAGAGCAGTAATGAACATCATACCCATTAAACTGACAGAAGCAGGTCAGACAGCTGATCCAGCCTAGTCATTCAATATATGAATAGCTCCTTGTCTGTAATGATGGAACACTTTTAACCTAATAAATTGAGAGCCGCTCTGCAACGCCTCTGATCCCTGCCATCCGCCACATTTCACGAAGTGCTGCCCTATTGCCATGCAAGACCTGTTCCCAATCTTTTATACATATTTCTGACACTAAATACAAAGCAATGAAGCATTAAAAGTGGTCCATTCTCATAATTGTCAGCCTAATTTCCCGGTCTAACCTTAATTCTCTGCGCAGATTAAAGCAGGTCAACTTTTCACAGAGAGGACGGCGCTGATGTTTGTCATCAGCCCTCTTGCCTCCGTCGGTTGTAATCAGACTCACAAACAGCAGGAATAGTTAGGAAAAGTGTGGCTTTAATGTAAACACAACATTCGATTGGCTCAGCACAAACATTCCACATGAGAGCAACCAATAAACTACCAAATAGGATGGGGGTGCAGCACAAAAACATTCACAGTAAAAAAAAAATCTGGTATAATCATAATATATATACAGTACGGTGCTTTTAAGGTGAGAATGGAGATAGGATATGGGGACTGATATGTGATAGATAAGAGTATACGGGGAGGGGAAGATGAATTTCTGGGTGCACAGGTGAAAATGGAGAGCTGTACTTTTTTCTCTGAAAAGAGAAACGTGACAGACGGGGGGTTGTGGGGAGTGGGGGGGGGGGATAATGGTTCCCTGTTTACTGATCAGGGGAGACGAGGGTTGGGGAAAACCCCGCGACTCCCCAGACAGAGGCTGCCTCAAATGGTATTGTTCTCGTGCAGTCTTCTACTTCTACACAGATTCACATCGAAGGGTTAAAGCACCACACGGAGAACAAGATGTCATTGGAGGGCTGCGTTCTACCCTCTGAACCGTAGACAGGTGTCGGTGTACCCCAGCTTTTCATGTCAGGAAATAAATATGTGGCACGGGATTTCAGGAGGTAGAAGGAGGCATGTAGGGCATGAGGCTTAAATAAATAAATCATTCGATGATAATAATAATCTGTTGCTTAAATAATATTAACATGATTTATGATCTGTCCTTCTCAGATGGTTGGCACCGATATGACGTTTTTTTTTTTTTTTTAGATATCATTGGCTGATAGGTATTTCTTCACGCTACAGGAGGCCAATGGAAATGGGCAGCCACTCTGAACAGAAGAATCCTCTCATTATGTGTGAAAGTAAAACAGAGAGTGGAAAAGACCTGCAGGCTACTCAGTCATGTGTGGGTCTGAAGGAGAGGGGAGCTTTGTCCCTTCTGAAAGTTAAAATAGCCTCCTTCCCAACCATGACCCTCAGCCACGAGTACAGCACCTCCCCAATATCATCATCATCAGCTCCACCTTCACACACACACACACACACACAGCAGCTGTTCAAACGGAGCACAACAGGCTATATTCAGTACGGATAGAAACGCCTCGAGACTTGCACATGAAAACGCCACATAAAGGATGGGACAATAGTCCAACGCCGTGGTTAAAAATGACATTGCAAACTCCTTGAGTTTTGCAAAACGAGGCTCCAGCTGAATACAACCCTGGTGCTGCCCCCTCTGACCTTCGCTGTTGTTGACACAGTCATCAACCAAACATAAAACATTCAGCTCAAAAAACAACATTTTTATAAGACAAAACTGGGGTTGTATACTGAAATCAAAATGAGAGGAAGGGAACAAATCATGGCGATAATCCAGTGTGGTGTCGGACGGCAGCTCTTTGGGTCCATTTGGACGTGTAGAATTACATATTTATGTGTTTTAAGTATCATCAAAATTATCATTATTAACACCTCATACTCTCCATGACAACCTCTGTGCTTGGCCAGGCCTCAGTATAAGCCACACCCTCTAAGGTTGTTTGCAATAATGATGTCAGTGACGGCATCAAACACTACCTGGATGTTTCCTGTGTCTGTGGCACAGGTCAGGTGACAGTAGATCTCCTTATTGGGAGAGCGGTTCTTACTCTCAAACTGAACCTGAATATATGCAGTAGCATCGTCGTAAGTATTAGCACCTGGAGACAGAAAAAACAGAAGAGCGGAGAGCATGAAGGACCAGCGTTCAGCACTTTTTCGCGAAGCAGCTCTGCGTGAAAATGAACCTCACCTGTGTATTCTGGAAAACAGATCGTCAGCGGTGACTTCTTGATCTTATCGCCAAACAGATCCTTCTTGTTGAGGAAGAGGATGATGGAGGTGTCGATGAAGAACTTGTTGTTACAGATGGAGTCAAAGAGCATGAGTGACTCGTGCATGCGGTTCTGCAGGAAGAATAAATATGAGGTTGGTGTCGGTGTGAGGAGAGGGCCTGGAGCGGAATAACTTAATATATCACTATAAATCACTCCGTCAGCAGCGGCTGATAATGTGTAACTGATAAATACCAAAGCGCTTGTCTATGGGAAACAATATCACAGCAGCCATTTTGACAAGTCACAGCCGGGTGAACAGGTGTAATTGATCAAGTTAATTATGGTCCTGTTATATTTCGTGTCACAGCCGCTCCAGTGAGCCAGCATGCACAACACCAGGACCCCTGGCCCAGCTAAATGGAACAGGGCCACAATTAATGTTATTAATCACACCTGTGTTTACCCAGCAACCACATGTCAAAATGGCTGCTGTGAAAAGGTCCTGTTGTGATTTTACACATTTATCTTTCAAAGTTATTGAATATCAACGAGGAACAGAACAAAAAAAACATTTGAATTACTTATATGTTTTCTGTTAACCCAACCTGAGAAGCACCTGGCTGACCAAACAGGAAGAAAGTAAGGAAATAATCAATTTAAAAACGGCTGAATAATTTAATTATTTGACAGTTTATTAGAAGCAGTAGTGGTAGTTTCACTGTCCGTCCTCCCCGGGACATTGAGAGACAAATTGGGATATATGAGAACTTGTGCTGTATAACTTATGTTTGACTTGACTTGAGTGCAGAGAGAAACCAACTTTGAAATATTTCTATGAAAATGGAGAAGTGAATGTATGATGTCTTCAAATGGGGTCGTGTTTAACGTGTTCACGAGAAGAGTCCATATGAACGCCCCCCTAATGTCGTATTCACCACCTCCTAAGTGGAAAGTTTCTAAAAGCTCCGAGTTCACGAGTTGTGACGTGTTTGTTGTCAGAAATGGCGGAGGCCATGGAAGTACATTTTTTCAGTGCACAATAAGTTAATATATTACAATTTTAGTTGAATGTTTTTTTCCTTCGTAATTGTGTAATATGTCTGAGGAAAATGTTGATATTCCCAACGGCCTCATCTTTTTCCTCCGTCATTATGCCTTTACATTTCCTGCATTATGTTACCCGCTTGCTAGCTTGCTAAATTGTTAGCCTCTGTGGCTTCTAGACGCCGACAGTAACCTTAATATTGCTGTTGCTTAGCAGCGGTGTTCTCACGACTTAACCACTTGAACGCCAAGCATATCGTGTACACGACTTCCCATGTTGTTAACACGAGTTCACGAGTTTCATTTGATGGCACCAGAAGGCACGAAGAAATTTACCGGCTTTGTCAATCCGTAACTATCAACCTTTAAGATATATTTTTTGGCATTTTGCCTTTAATAGATAGGTAACATTAGTGTGCAGATGGGAAACGGAGAGGGAAAGAGACAAAAGTCCCCGTCCAGAATCAAACTGGTGATGTCACAGATATATCTGAACCACTAATGCAACCAGGACGTCTTTAATATCAGTGAAAGGTCCCACAGTGAATTGTGCACCAGAGGGATTCAGACTGAATTAACTGAGTCACACTTACAGTTGTTTCATCTTCGTGGAGCACCTGGTCGTATCCGCTCAGGGCAACGCAGAAGATGATGGCTGTCACATCTTCAAAGCAGTGGATCCACTTCTTCCTCTCTGACCTCTGACCCCCAACGTCAAACAGCCTGGAAAAAGTGCAGGAAGTCAATTGAGCTGTAATCCCTGAACCTAATCTCACCCTAAATGCCAACAACAAAGGGCCAAGTCGTCGTGAGCTGCATGTACGCCACCTGAAATGGAGGTTTTTGAAGGTGAAGTGGGTTTCGACGATACCGGTGGTCTTCACTCTGGTTCTCAGGATGTCCTGCTCTGTGGGCTGGTAGTCTGGTGCCCCGATCCGGTCTAGACTGTCCAGGTAGCTGAAGATCAAAAAGAATGTGGATTAGACGACTGGTGATAGCGTTTTTTTGCAAATATGGATTCTTATAGTCCTGTAGCTCCACTTACTATTGAGCGGAATCGTTAAGTTGGTATTCCCGGGCGCGGCTGAAGCACTCCTGAGTCCCGGCGTCGGTCCATACACGCTTCATAGCAGTGAGGAGCTCTGCAGAGTACGGCTCTGTGTCCTCCATACGAGTGACCACATCGCAAACCAGCTTAGCATCCGCCTGCACGAATACATAATATAAGATCAGGGAACAAATTTATATCAGTGGATTTTATTATTGATCACCTGTTGTAAAGGTGTTGTCATCAAATATTTCTAAGAGATGTCTGATTTCCTAAAATGACGGTTCTAGGGCTGTCCTCGACCAAAGAAATTATTAGTCGACTAACACATACGATTTTGTCGACTTATCGATTTTGTTGATTTCATCTGTAAAACTGAGTTTCTCCTCAAAGAATCACACAAAAACACCACTTTAAATCTTGTGTTTACCAGAGATGTGCTCACAAATTCCTTGGCAATAAGTCATTCAGCATGAAAAAAGCATAAAAAATGACAAATCAACTAAAGAATTGTGAGTTAGACCAAAACGACCCATTAGTCGACTAATTGATTAAGAAGGGGCCGCCCTATAGACAGTTCCAGTTTGACCAACATCCAGTCTATGTGAGAGACATAAACTAGATGTCTTAACCCAAACAGATGTTGTGATTTATATCGACATCATTCTCAAGTCCTGCTTTGGCACTATCACATTTCAACCCCTAAATATGGATAAAATCTCCAGAGGTGGACATGTCAGCTGGAGGGGGAGTGTGAAGACTAACTTTTCTGTCCTTGTCTCCAAACTCGATGCCCAGTGAGTCCATGGCTCGGAGGATGGCCGCCAAGCTCTGGATGGTGTTGCTGTAGACGACGGGCTTATACTGCTTCACATCATCCCCAGAAAAGCCATCTTCATGGATAATCCTGCAGGCGCACACAGATATTAGCACAAAGACACAAGCGTGGACTAAAGAGAGTAAGTCACACACATCCATATGTTCCTGCAGACCTGAATAACTGTCTTTTTTTTTACATGTTCTGGCAGAGCCCCTCTCTCTCGTCTTCCCACCATCTCTACCTAAAACGCATCTGTAAGTGTGTCCGTGTATAACGGGATGAGAATTGATCACAGTCTGTGATGTGTAATTGGACAGTAATGTGATATTTAAGCCATTTATAATTGATGATGGGCGATGGAGTGGAATCAGTCAGAGCACTAATCAATCACACCACACAGAACTGTTACGTTCAGTACGACACAGTTAAACTCCTCATAATCCGGTCAACATTAAATTATCCATCAGCGCACCCTCTCACCCTGAATCTATAATATAGATCAGTCATAACCTCCTGACACATTTAAACTGTAGCGGCTTCTCTTTGGTCTCCTCCTCTGTGATCACTGGTTGACGTTTGATGAGGAAAATAGACAAGAGATGATGGTTTTTAACCTTATTCACACAAATATGTTTTACAGATGGCCACCTCTACTAACATCATAAAAATGAACAGTTTTATGAAATAAAAACCTTCAGGGGAGCAGAGGTGCAGTCTCACACAGCAAAGGCCATTAATTTAGGGCTGCAACTAACGATTAACTTTTATTATCAATTAATGTGCCCATTAATTGTTTTGTCTATGAAAATGGTGAAAAATGCCCATTTTGATTTTGTGATGATGTCTTCAAATCTCTTATTCTGTCCGACCAACAGTCCAAATCACAAAGGTATTCAATTTACTATCATATAAGACAAGAAAAGCATTAAATCCTCACATTTAAGAAGCAGGAACCAGCGAATGTTTGGGATTTTTGCCAAACAAAAATGACTAAAGCCTTTATTCAACATGAAAATAGATGCAGAATAATTTCTCTGTCAACAAACTAATCAGTTAATCAACTTATATTTTGTGCGTTCAGTAGATGCACAATGCTTGTGGGCCTCACAAGGCAAAGACAGAAGTTTATATTAATGTACAGTTAAAGCTGCAACTAACAATTATATTCCTTATCGATTAATCCTTATTGATTTCCCTGCTGTGGGGCTAATAAAGGATTATCGTATCTTATCTTATCTTATTTTATCTTAAAATGTTCATCACAATTTCCCAGAGCCAAGGTGTCATCTACAAATCTGTCATTTTGTTTGACCAACGGTCTGAAACCCAAAGGTATTCAATTTACTATCATGTAAGACAAAGAAAAGCATTAAATCCTCACATTTAAGAAGCAACAACCAGTGAATGTTTGGGATTGTTGCTAAATAAAAACGACTAAATACTGAAAATAGTTGCAGAATATTTTTTCTGTCAACAAACCAATTGATTAATCAACTAATCGTTTCAGCTCTAAATAATTGTGACTACTGTTTAGGTGCTTAGGGGGAAACCCCAGAAGAGGAGGTGATTTTATTTTATATTTGTGCGTTCAGTGTATGCACAATGCTTGTGGCCCTCACAAGCCAAAGACATACAGTTAAAGCTGCAAAGCACAATTACATTCCTTATTGATTAATTTGCACATTATTTTCTCGATTCATCGATGAATTGGTCTATAACGAATTTATTAAAGTAGTTAAAAATGCTCGTCACAATTTCCCAGAGCCAAGGTGTCATCTTCAAATCTGTCATTTTGTCCTACCAATGGTTAAAACTCAAAGATATTCAACTTGATATCATAGAGAGGTAAGAAAGCCAGTAAATATTCACATTTAATAATGAATGAATGATTTTTTTCCTGCTTTTTAAAAAAAAAATGACTTCAACGATTAAGAAGTTATCAAAAAATGTTGCAGATGAATTTTTAATTCGACGGACTAATCATTTCAGCTCTATTATACAGAAGGCAAGATTGATGAAAAGTGATCGATCACAGTTTAAAAATAGACACTACTGACATTTCTGCAGCACGTCACCCTCAATGAAGTTGTTCCATTCATATGATCCAGACATCAAATCTACTTCATTGTGTAATGTGTACATCTTTGCAGCTGTGGGACTCAGTTATTATAAGTTACATTTTCTGACCTCTGCATTAATCTTAGCTCATCATTAAAATATCCAATTTGCAAAACAAAAGCACCATTTCAAGGTATTTAAATAAAGTGCTTAAATAAGGTGGGAAATATATATAAACAAAAACATCTATAGCGAGGAGACTGAAAGACAAACTTCAGACTTCAGACAGTGTGTGGTTTGGTTTGTATTATTGCAACCTGGCAGTGATCTGTGCTGCAAATGCCAGCATAATAAAAAAAAGGTAAAACCGGCAGTAGGTTTTAAAAACAATCACATTGCTTCTTAATGAAATCTGTTCCCTGCACCTCAAAATTTCTTGCGGCCTTTCAGACTCACTGCAATGAGAGTGAAACTACATCAGGTGTCAACCTTTACCTGCACATCACGTGATGATGACGATGATGATGATGAGTGGACGTATCACAGCAGAGCATGTTAAACTTACAGTATCTAAACGTTATGACCCACACTGTGCATGCTATACATCCATCCATCTGCTACTTTCTTATAGGCTAAAACAAACCCTGAAAGGTATATTTGTAAACACTATTTGGGCATTTTTATGAGAGCTACAAGTTCTTCTTAACATGCTCATGGAGCATATATACTGTATATTTGTATTCTGGGGGTATCGTTCCTATATGCAGAGGGTAGTTTAGTTTATTTATTGACTACACTGAGGGCGCTTTATATTTTAATAATTTATTTATTTATTGTGTTGAGTTGAATGTGCTACTTATATGAGAACTATTAGGATTTTAAGAATTTTAAACATGCACTATCTACCTTTAAACATGCACTATCTACCTTTAAACATGCACTATCTGCAACCATCTTGGACTCTAACCACTGGTGCATTTTACACTTACTTTACACTATACATCCTATATACCACTTTATAGACTGCACATATGCACATATTACATTTATTTATTGTACATACTACATTTATTTATTGACGGACTGCACACCCTATGTTCACCCATTCACTCTGTATCTTTTATATCTCTATTATTGTTTTTATAATTTTTGTATACCTTTACCTCTCCTGTGTTTCACTCTTGTTTGCTGATGTTGCTGCTTTGACACCTGAATTTCCCTCTGGGGATTAATAAAGGTTAATCTTATCTTATCTTATCTTATTTTGTACTCTTATTACCTTGTGCCTTTTCTACCTTTTTTCTTTTCTTAAAGCTGACTCTGTGTAAACTGCTCAGAATTATAATATACTTATAGGTGCAAATGGCAAATAAACTCTTGAATCTTGAATCTTTGAGTTGAGGGCACAGCAAGAGAGAGCACAGGGAGGGTAATGAGGTGAAGAGGAAGAGGAGGAAACAGGGCATGGAGGCTATAGGAGAGGAGAAGGGAGGAGGGAGGGTGCAATGCAGGCCAGGATGCAGAGAGAGAGGAGAGAGAGAAACACTATGGGAGATGTTTCCACAAGACAAAATGTAGCCTATATAGCATACACAATGAGCCATTCCTGCACTGAAATATCTCTAGAAACTTAACTAAGAGGTTTATAGAGAGAGGAAACAACAACAGTGATTTAAAAAAAAAAAAAACATCAAAGAGTGATTTATAGCTTAGAACAGAACAGAGAGGATGCAGGGGGGGTTTTAGATGCCATATTTCTGCGTAAATCCGCTTTATAGAAGCAAAGTACTCCCGGCGATATCGGGCACTTAAAGCCATTAAGATTAAAAGCAGAGGTATTCACTAATGGAGTGACCTCAATGTAACACACGTGAACGCGCACAGAGAGATAGAGAGAGATAGAGAGAGAGAGAGAGAGAGAGAGAGGAACAACACCCAGTCACAGTTAAAACCCCCGTGTTAAGTACATTTCAGCACCCAGGCACAGTGAACAGCACCCTGGGGCCTCCTGCTCCTGCTCCGCGGTAGCCTCGCTGTCATCAGGCCGCAGGAGGTGCTCTAGTCCCCGGCTCTGCTCCTCCAGGCTCTACGGCCTCTCTCTCTCTCTCTCTAGAGAAACATGGCGGCTCAACCTGCTGCCTTATAGCTCACTCACATATATAAGGGCGGGAGGAGGCGCAGTGTCGGGCCTGTTCAGCCGGTAGAGACGGTTAATAATAAATAAAAACACTTACTTCATCTGTTTGACGATGGTGCTTTTACCGGACTCTCCTCCGCCTGTAAGAGAGAACAGGAGAGTGAAATCAGTACCACGGAGAGCAACCTCCACCACCGCCCATCACCATCACAACCACCATGACAACCACCACCAACGGCCACGGAGCTCCATGGCCGTTGGTGGTGGTGGTGACGGTTAGTCTTCTCCTTACCGAGCAGCAGCAGCTTGACGTCCTTGGCGGCCACCATCCCGTCCTCCTTCAGGTTCCTCTCGATGGCCTTGCTCCGGTCCAGAGCGGCGCGCTCCTCGGCGCTCAGTGTACATCCCATGTTTCCAAGGCTGAGTGATCAATCCCGTCCTCTCTCCGTCTCCGTCGTCCTCTCTCCGCCCTGTCTCTCTCTCTCTCTCCCTCTCACCGACGACTCTCTCAATCACTGCGTCGTCTCTCCTCTAACCGCTAGAGCTATAGAGCTAGAGCTCTCCGCTGCTACAGCATTAAGGGCCCGGATGGAGGGCAGAGAGAACAAACCGAGAGGAGCCGGTAGAGATATAACGGTTGTGTTTTCTCTCCGTCTCCGTGTCTCTCTGGCTCTCCGTGTGTCCGCTCTCAGAGCTCTCTGAGGGGGGCTG